>JAVTVY010053199.1:0-26009 GCA_036873755.1 Hanleya hanleyi | reverse complement strand
CCTTTGTCACCATAGTAAGTAAATCTGCCAGGACTATCACCAATAACTCTCACATTGAGAATTTTAAGGCCTGTTGTTTTACACAAAGACAGCAAATTATATCCAAAAGAATTACTTTTCATATCTGTAACTAAACGGTCTGGCAGTTCAACAATATCATTGACAGAATCATCATATTCCTCTATATATTTACTTAAGTTAGCATCTTCCAGACAATCACTTAAATTATTTGTTCGAGCATTAAAATCACCGCACATGAAGATATCAAATTGCCCATCTTGTAATTTAATTAAGTCATCCTCCAAGTCTTGAACCTGCCCAGCTTAGCGGGAGGAGTATATACTACCCCCAGAACACTGTCACTACTCAAACTAAAGGTTGCTTTTGCCAGTTTCATCCATATTATACCTTGATGAGATCCCAAAATCTCAGTCCCACTAAATAATTCCTGTCTCACGTAGATCGCTGAACCTCCACTCGGTCTACCCACTTTTTCAGTTCTCACAGCTGGCAGAAAATGACACTCATAACCTTCAATTTTAGGTTCAACACCTTCGACACACCAAGTTTCACAGAAACACGAAACGTCATAGTTTTTGATATATGATAGAAATGACTCATCAGATAAATGTCTCTTGAGTCCATGTACATTCCAACTACAAAAGTTACATGGCTTTCCTTCAGGCCGGTCTCACCCCACATTTCCATCCGGAGATTGGAACAGACGATCATCGATAAATAATCGATCAGCCACCAACACAGCCTTCCTTCCAGCCTCGCGTGCTCGTTTCAATGCCGGTACAAGTAATTTACGCCTCTCGTAGACATCTTTAGGAAATTGCTCTGATAGGCAGGATTTCAACTTGGGGCAGGGTGATTTCCAAGAGTTCAGTGCGTGTCGGAGTCCTAATGCTTACTCTACTTGTAGGTCCTGTGACGTTAGTCACACTGCCATGTAAACATATTCTAAGCTTTCAAATTGCCCATTATCCCAATCAAGATGACACCACACATAGCCTGTTTCCTATTTTCGATTTTCCCACTGAAAATAAGCACAAGCAACTACAATTTCAAATTGCTCACAATATTGTCCCCTCAAGAAAGTATTTGCATAAAATCAAAATTGCTACCTCTCCATATTGTCCAGACTGTTCCCAATCTGAAAACTTGTAGTTTTATATTTTGATTGGATTAAAGCCTTACTAGATGTTACTGTTGATAGGCAATCTTATTTGTATGGTATTGCAGATACTGAGAAGAAAGATTGTCTTAATTACCTCAACATGCAAGCTAAATTCTTTACTTATAAGTGCAAAATGGGAGAGAATGAGCAGAATTTCACCCATTTTCTGAACGATATCAAATTTACCCTGCGTGTTATGAAGAGGTCTGGTAAACACAAGTTCATGGATACAATAATTGATCATATTTCGGCCTATTGTTGAAATGACTATCTTGAATACGTTTATATCATAAATGTCCGAAATGAATATATTCTATGCAGACTAGCAGAGAATAGAGAAGAAAGTACCTGCAAATTAAAACGCAAATGTAACAAAACGTATTGACCTGAAACATAAATTTATCATCAATAGCCGAAAGTATATTTTACTGAAGTCAATTACATTTATGTTCAAATGGGTGTCGTGCATTCTTCGGTTTTGTCCCCTGCCACGTGGGCAAAACCAAGTTTTATAAATTCGTGGCTATATGGCAAATAAATGACCAGTGGTTAGTCCAGGGCTCAACTGAAAAAAAAAATACTAGTTTATTAGCATGACACCATGGTTAAAGTACTGAGCTTATAAGCTTACCAGTCCTGATGGGCAAGTTGTGTAATAAGAGATGGATGCTTGATAGATTTTAAGAACAGGCAAATTGATAAATAAAGCTGCCCAGATGTTTATTGAAGTCAAAAAACCCTATCAAATCCATCACTTCTGCTACCTGTTCAACATGCCACATTGTGAACAAATGTTTAATACCATGTGATATGTGTAATTTGTTGTGGGGTTTTTCATTGTTTCTTCTTTGTTTAATAATTGAATACATTCCGCCCTGTTACTCCCAGGTCACGTGGGAAATGTGAGGGCAATACTGTAAAATCGTGGCCAAATGCATGGATAAATGCCCAGTGGTAATGTCCAGGGCTTTAAACCGAACAAGCTGAGTAGCTAGCAGGTCCTCCGCCAAAAAGCTTGTCTGGAAATGGGCTTCTCACACACACGAGATATAATCACCATATATATTTTGTGTTATGGTAAATTATTGCTAGGAGTAGGGTGTTGTTGATGTGAAGGAGATATAATTGTGAAGGACAATGTTGCAAATTGTCTATGGAAGAAAGGGCACAGGGTGATCGAGAAAGATCATCCGGTGGTATAGCTGTGCCGAAAAATGAGTGACTTTCTTCTGAGATCCCAGCCATCCGCTGTGTTTGAAGTTAATCGGTTGAATTGTTCTTGAGATATCGCGTTCACAAGATGTTTGGGATGGAAGGACGGTATGAGGGACGGAAGGAAGTTATGAGGGATGAAAGGACGGATTGGTAGCTAGTGATGTAAAGTCACCCTCCATATTCGAAGTTGATCGGCTGAATTGTTCTCCAGATATTGTGTTCATACCATTTTGGGGATGGATGGAATCTAAGATGGCTGACGGCGGTCATCTTGGTTAACGCAGTTTGGTGAAAATCAACTCCAGTCATCTTCTTATTGATGTGAAGTCACTCCCCATATTTGAAGTCGATCGATTGAATTGTTCTCGAGATATCGCGTTCACAACATTTTTGGGATGGTTGGAATCTAAGATGGCCGACGGCGGCCATCTTGGATAACGCAGTTTGGTGAAAAACAATCCAAGCCATCTTCTTACTGATGTCAAGTTACCCCCCAATTTTGAAGTTGATGAGTTGAATTGTTCTCGAGATATCGCGTTCACAACATGGTTGGGACGGACGGACGGACGGACAAATAGCATTTCCAAGTCCCCCTCCCACTTTCGTGGCGGGGAACAGAAAAAAAAGAAAAAAAGAATTGACTGAGGAATATTAGTACTTCTGCGCTCTTCAAATCATCCGGTATGTCCACGATCGTATTAGACGATTGAACATAAAATTCAGGACGAGTTCTTGGAGTTCGGGTAGGTTGCTCTTAACTGCAGAGATTCTTTTCTCAATTTCAAGAAAAAAAATTCTGCTTATTTTCCTCCTTCAAACACAGTTGTCGTCAAATGGCCTGAACAAAACCTGGAACAAACCTGGGAGGCACGGGAACTATACTATGACAGCACAAACTCAACATTAAAACGCACACGTTGTAACCAGTCCTTTTTTATCTTTTGTTGTTTAGTGTGTGGGTATTTTCGTTCCAGGGTTATTAAACATCAAACTTGGTCAACACAAAAAATACCTTGTGCAACCTAATTAGCTCAGCGACACATCCAGATTGTGTTTTTGGGGCGAATACGTGTTTTGTACATTTTGGAGTGAATTGATATGCATAAACATGCCTCGTTTCCTCTGCTTGACCATTTTTCCCTCTGACAAACCTGCAGTGGGATATATGTATTTCACAAACACGTATTTTTTTTTGTCTTGCAAATATTTGTGAGCGACGTCGCCCATCACGTCGCGTTGATAAAAGCGACGCGCGACGCAAAGGGCGACGGGACGGGAAGGAGGGCGACGGGAAGGGCGACGTCGTCCTTCCCGTCGCCTGCGACGCGCGACGCAAAAATGGCCGAAATAGAAAACCATACGTCAGCCAATCAGTCAAATTCTATCGACGTAACTCCAGCGCCACCCGCCATTTTCGAGTCCTGTGCCGTCCTACTTGTTCAAAATTACAGATCTACAGCACCTATTGGATGATACGAAAGTTATTCATATCTGTATCTTTTTAAGCTCAGACAATATATTTTTCAGAAGCCTGTAATCTATCAGATTTCTCTGGGCTGCTCTCCGCCGGATGAAGACCGAACAGTATACGGTAAAGTATCGGATATCGCTCCGCGATAATGGCGACTCACGATTCGCAAGCCATCTTTTGGAAGGCGAATTGTACGCAAATGTAGGGTTTAGCTTGTTGAACTAGTAGTAACGTTTGTGCTCTTAATACTCAATGTGTCATATGAGGGGAGAGAACTTTGTACTGAAATCGTGTTGAAAGGAGTGGGGTTCAACAGCTCCCCATCCACCAGTACAACGCCCACGAGCAGAACGTCCATATCAGGTACGAATTGCGGACCACTATTTCTAACAGCGCGATCGGGCTATTGTACCATAAATACCCGGCTATTTAGATACACTATTTAGATACACTTACCATTTCATCATCCAAATAGAACCGATCGCGCTATTCTACCCTTACGCTATCCACTGCCTCTTATTTTGATAAGTATCACTTCAGATAGGCACTAAAAGAAAATTAAGATACATGTACCATTTAATTATCCAAATAGACCCGATCACGCTATTCGATCCTTACGGTATCCATTGCCTATTATTAAGTATTACTTCGATAAAAAACAAAACAAAACAAAAAACACGAAGTGGTTATTAATACTCATTACTGAGCCTAAGCTGACAAAAGCCCCAAATTCGAATATATATTTTTAGCCACTCTTGTTTGAAATGTACCATTTTAAATGCTTCATGTAAAATTGTTTGCGAGTTTCGTGTACCGATACTTAGGTGGCAATGTGTGAATAAATGATTTTAATAGTTGGGTAATATCTCTGTTGAGTTCAATGTTGGGATAGCCTGAATTTTCTAAATAGGAAGATACAAGATATGAACAGAACAATTCTCTCCTAGTTAAATAATTGTTTGTTTATTTAAATATTTATCACCTAGTCCAGCGTCTGGAGAGAAAGAAATTAAATTTGGATATATAAATTTCGAAAAAATAAACTTCGACATTATCCTATAATTATATAAGAGGTTCTAACCCAACCACCTCGCTGGTGGTCTAATACTGTTAACGAGCCTGTGAAATGGAGCATGCGCTGTGGAGAGGATGTTTCTTACCTTCAAGCAAACATATATATATACCGACATGTTCACTGTTATCTGGTTCAAGATATCAGGTTCACAGCTACTCCGACGTCTACTCGGCTGCACGGAGCATTAGCTAAGACGCATCTTGCATCTGTGCTGCTAGAAATAACTTTCCGATTCTCGCACCGAGAAGCATCTAACCCCGAATACAGCAATGGCCTGTCCCAATCCAGTTCTCGGGTCCATACCACTCGTGATACACAGGGGCTTTAGGTTGTTACATTCCCAATACCATAGAGCCAGTTATAGATTCTATGCCAAAACGCAGTAATTCTAGCCGAAACTCAAGTTGAACATCTTCACATGATGGAGTTGTTCTTGTGGTACGATATAGGCTAGTTCAAAATGGCGGAACAGGTAAGGGTAAACATTTATTATATTTTCAATAACTTTGAACTCTTCTTCTTAACTCGTTTCACGATATTAATACTGAAGCGATATTTAAAAGAATATACATGGAAGTGCCCAAGCTGTCATGTATGCATCCAGGCCCACCGATACAGGGGTAATTCGGGAAAGCCCAGCTGTATGTGATATTATAAAAGACATCTCGTGATTGAATATTTCAACACATATTTATGCGATCATCTGACTCAATATCTCAACATATATTTATGCCATCATCATTCTTGATCATGGCATAAATATGTGTTGAAATATTCAATCACAAGATGTCTTTTCTAAGTATATTCGAAGTTACTTTCCACTTATATTATATCAAAGTACTCAGTGGAACCACAAACTAATACTAGTAATTGTACATCGAAATTGAAAAGTAATATATATGATCAGACCGTAAGAAGAATATAGAGTAGTCGGCATATATAACCAAAAATATATATACGGCTAGCTGTTAGTATTAAAATATGGTCAGCAAAACTGCACATCGAAATTAAACAGTAACATATGGTCAGACCGTAAGAGAAATGTGGAGTAGTTGGCATATAATTTAAAAACAGAGCTAAACCATAGCATTCACCTCCCACCCCGCCCCGCCCACATCACGCTGCCTTCTATGACGACATATCTCCACCATGCGCATATGTCTGCCCCCACAGGTGCTCGTTACCGTTGTTAATTGGTTAATTAGGTTGATTATAGACGGGGGGGGGATGGGGTAGGGAATAATCCCTACTTCGACTCCCCTCCCCCCCCACTATAATCGACCTAATTAACCAACTAACAACGGTAGCGAGCCCCTGTGTATGACCCAAAGGAGAATCAAGCTGTACCGGTTTTATCGCTTATAACCGGCCGTATTGACTATGGAATTCGTACATATAGTCATTCGGTTACGCTCGAGTTATATACCAGTCTCATTGTTGGAATGCACACAGGGTCGTTTGTTATACAAACGAATTGTGCACTTCACGATAAAATCATTAAATTTTGCGCAAATATACTCCATGGTACTGGGGTCATTTTAAGGATTGGAGGCATTCTAGATTCACCTTATGTCGGCCGTGACGGCCATTTTTCAAGATGGCCGATATGGAATGTCTTGATCACGGTGAAAATCATTCAAAAAATTATTTTATAGGAGATAAGAGAAAGTCATTTTGAAAGTGATCGAATAAGAGTATTTCCTCTATTTTGAAATTACACTATCTTAGTATATCCCAGAGTGCTGGGATAGATTCTAACAACCGAGTAAGGCACTTAATCGCCAGCACTTTATTTCGGCGATATAAATTAAACCTTTCAAGACTGCCCGTCTGCATACTACCTCCTATTTCGTGGGAGGCCAGTTGGGCAAGTGGCTTATATCGCCGACATATCATGTTGGTGCATGCCGTACTCTGTGGATCGCTGGTTCGAATCCGCATTAGACTCGACCCATTTTCAGCATTTCAATCTGTGCTACATAATCTGTATGTAAGTATACATAAATACCTCTTCAGAGATCTAATTCAGGTCATTCATGATCCTATGGCAAGAAGATTGTGTTGAATTTTTTATTCAGTACAGGAGCGATCTCCGACTTCTGAGTGCCCCTCCTCCTGTGTTATGCCAAGTCAATCAGAGGATCCCGACACTTTTTGTATTCAGCGTTCCATACTGTTATATATTCGGTACATTTTCTTCTCTGGCTCGTCCTCGTATGTATATACCTATATATATACAGATTAACCTCCAGTATACAGAAGAATGGCCATTCCAGGCCATATAAACCACAGCCTCATCATGTGACTTGTCACGGCGGCCATCTTGGAAAAATGCCTTTAGTCTATAATCTATTACCCATGGGGTGTAGTATATGTGTAACAAGTTTCCGGCTTTTATCACAAAATGCGCGATTAGATCATATTCCACCACCTATCCGCTGGACTATATGCGCAGTCCACGAATATATATATATTGGTATTTCTATACAGTGTATAGCAAAGATTAATGCAATAAGCATGTCGAAACCAGAAACCTAGACCTCATACAGGTCTACACCATTGTCCATTGTATAAGCTGTTTTGGTCGATTTGCTTATTCCCCTAACTTATTAGGTCTTTCCATTTCCAATGGATAGACCTTTTTGTTATTCTACGGATTATTATTATTATTATTATTCTTCTTATTATTATTATTTCACTTTTGAAATAGCGGCTAAACGGCTTTATATACAGCTTAGATATTTGGCTCATTTGTCGATACTAGGCTGAAGTTTCTGGTACAAGTATTCAATTTTGACCTTGACCTTGACCTATTGAGCTATGGGCTTTTCTGATAAAAACACCATTTTGCGAATATTGACCAAACGCATAAGGCGATGGAGCTGAAATTTAAAATGTGAAAGTTTGCAGATGTACCCAACAAAATAAGCCAATAAAATAAGTAGGTCAGACAAGCAGTTTTCGAGTTCTCTCCCCTGGTGCTGTTTTCCTTGTTAGCGGTGTACAGGCAAAACTGAAGAACATATCTGAATGAAAGTAGATGGTTGGTAAGTCTTATATATGGCCATGCTGTAGTTATATTTTCGAATTGTTACGTAACAAGAAACAGTAGTTATCTCCCCTTTGATGATTTTCAAAATACGTCATTTTAGAAGGAAATGAGATACGGCATTGATTCTTGTAACATTAATGAACAATTTAATGGCCAAAAAGTACGTGACCCTAAATTTGACATTTGACCTCTGGGAGCGTCTCAGTATGAGTGCAAAGTTTGACGGTCAAATCGTGAACGGCTGATGCCATCAGTCTGAAAATGAGGTCACGTGACCTACATCACGTCACAAGGTCAGCACTTGTGTCAGAATTCGGCTTTGACCTTGATCTTTGAAGTGATGAGCATCCAAATATCGAAAATACGGCTTCCATTTACTTAGAAAGTAACATGCTGACAGGCAAGAAACAATAACACAATAGTAAGCACAATATTGTCTTTCTTTCGGTGCTCCTTATAAAACGATCGGATGTGACCTTGACCTTGAATATCGCACAATGTAAAAAACGTTTATCGCGTTTTTCTCAAAAACTACAACATGCAGGAATCTGTAATTTGGTACATTTGTACGCCATGATGCAAGTATGACGTCACTACATTTTTAACCTGACCTTGACCTTGGCTCTTGAGATATGGTCACCGACAGTTTTGCGACTACAGGGTTATAACTCGAAAACTGTTGGGAATTTCAAGTTGAAATTTGCACAGGAATGTAGGTCATTATATGACGTAACAGAAAAACATTAGAAGCCGTCAAGATATACCAGAAAGAATAGAACTTAAATAGAAATTTGTGAAATTTACGCTTTATTCAAATTTTACGAAAAGTGTTTACTCAATCATCACTATATTTAGCTATTATTGAGAGAATATATATATGTATTTGCCTGTGAAATTACAGGAATGTAGCTTTGATATGTTTAGAGATATTAAAAAAACAATTTTCCCTAACTATTAAGCCGCTAAATGGTTCTCTCGCCCTGCTTGTGGTCATTTGTTGATTTCATCTATTCAATGGTCGCTGTCAATTTCGCTATAGCGATTCGGCTGTAGCACTCGAGGCATCCTGTGTTGGCAATAAAATTAATGTCGTGTTACATGACGGGGCTGGCTAATTTTTGAAAACATTATAACTCTTGAACCGCAATAGATGCGAACTTCTAATTTCTTGCCTGGTACTTCCAAGAATGAGTTCTTTCCTTGACAATGATCCCGTAGTTCTTGATACAAATACAATTATGGGACCAATTCTGCTTCATGTCACATGACCATCGATATTTGGGGTCATTTTGTCGGGAAGAAAAACAGTTTGTGAGAAGCACAGTCTCCAGGCGATGAAAAATCAAGCTTAACTTTCTCCATTCAAGCCATTGTTTGGACTCCAGGGACAATTTTCTAAACACATTTCAACGTACTAACATTTTCGGATCGATGAAGGAGCCGTCTAGGGCCCAAATAAAGCTCGGAAATGTGTTCATCAGCTGCCGCTTAACAATATAGGCAAGTTTGCTAGAAGAAAAACGCAATAAAAAACTATAAGGCAGTAACAAACAATGTGAAAAAAGCGTGTCTGTGCGTGTAAAGCGACCAAAACAAAAAATGATCGCGACCAAAGCGGTCTGCGACCATGTATTTACTCATTTGCAGTAAGAAGGGAAAGACCGCGTCATTGTACCAACAATGTCTAGTGTTATTTGATTTTGTATCCAACAGCCCGACTTTGAAACCCGATGGTCGCGTATTTAGGGAACCGCTAATTTTAGCTTCATGAAACTGCACAAATGGTAAGTCTATCCCCGGCTGGAGTGTCCGATGGGCTTGTACTTGGACATCGATCTCCCGGACAAAGATTATCGGACAAACTTCTCTCTTCTATATTCGGAGAACGGATATTCCAGCCACTTTCATATTTTAAATTTAAGAGTTTTAAATATTGTCGGAAAAAATGACATCATGCATTATGCCCGTCGGACAAAGCGTATCCGACTTTTGTGTCCCGATGACGTATTTCATGTCGCCAGAACACAGCTTAAACTATACAACTAAAACATAAAGTGACGGCGCAATTCCGACATCACGTCTATGGCCATGCTGTAGTTTTCTAGGGAAAATGATACGTTACAAAATTTGGCAGTTATAGCCAAATTAATATTTCTCAAAATATGCAAATTTTAGCAAATGGAGTTACGGATTTGAAATTTTCAACATATATTGTCATGTTAATGTCCAAACGAAATATCTATTTCGATTTGAAATTTAACCGACAGAATCTTCACAATAAGTGGTCAGGTGTCAGCGCGTCTTTTCAACAAGATACTCTCCATACTATATACCGTAATCATTTCCACAGCGATTCTATAATAGCCTAAATGGCATGTTACGGGACTTCAATGCTAGAGGATCCGAGTTCGAATCCTGGGTGTGAGATTTTTTTCTATCTTTTTTTTCTATATTTCTTTCCTTTTAACATCGCGCCCCTCCCCCCGCCCCGCAACAGTAATTGTGGAAAACTTGAACAGGTACTAGAAAGCCGTTAGCTTAGTTTGAGATAATACAGCGCAAACAGAGGCTTAGCGATCCTGGTTTTCGAAAACAAACAAAGTCAATATTTTGATTCATCGGAAGTGCGCGCGTCTGTCTTCAAATACGCGCGAGTGTTCCTCTCACGGGGAGCGTAGGAACTTAGCTGAGCTGGGCAGGGATCGCATTTAGGTGTCTAGGATTAAAGTCCCCAAAACGAGGGAGTATTCGATGTCGCCGTTTACGTGGAATGTTCCCAGATGAAGCACGAATGGAATGTCCAAACAAGGTAAGCATTCGTTACCTAATTTAGGAACAATACCCAGTCGACTAAAATCGCGCGCCAAAATACGTAATTGAAACGACATCTCTGCCACTGTATCTCCTTGTATCATTTGCCTATGATGAAACGTTCCGATTGTCTTTCCCAGACATACATGTAGGTCAGCGAACACGTGGTGTCTGGCCTCTGTTTACAAACAAACAGCCTACACAGAGCGCGACTGGTTTTAACGTTGTAGCAAGTCGGGCTAATTTCGGCGATTTTATGCCAATAAATCAAGTTTATTCGACGAAGTGGTCGCCAATTTACATATCTCTTTTCTGCAAATCTGTATTCAAATTACTGAAGACAGCAGAAGGAAAGACCGCGTCATTGTACCAACAATGTCTAGTTATTATTGTTGTTATATCTTAAATACCCTTTTATTAGTTCCGTTTTGTTTATTTGTAATCTTATGCATGTGAATTATGTCGCCAAGACCACCGTAACCATTTGTGTACAACACACATGCATAAATAGAACCGCAATCATATTAAATTTAATAAACGATGCTTTGATAAACTGCTGAAAGCAGTGAAACTAGTTAACGAAATCAATCAGTCCGAGTTTGTCATGACTTTTTTCTAGTACTATATTTACCATACACAAAGGCAGTTTATACTGTGATCATTTAGTCTATATATATATATATATAGTCAGCTTCTGCCTTTCTGACTTTATGTAAGGCAGGGAATCATCCTGACATTTAGTACAGCAACATGACGCAAATCTCCCATTTCCTGCTAACCTTCAAAATTAACCACAGTTCGATATGATAAGAGAACGTTTCGTGTTTAGAAAATGTCAGATTAAAGCTTTGTGTGGATGCTAGTAGTAGGTAAAGAGTATTAACCCCCAACTTGACCTTTGATCGCGGAAATTTGCATAAATTCATCGGATGTGACCTCTGACCTTGAATTACTCCACGGTGAAAAGTCTTTTACTTGACCTGTGAAGTCACAGGTCCGCGGCGAGCAGCCGTGAACACCAATCTCCTGGCTTCGATTGCATATACCTTTCGTTTAAACGGCTGCAGGAATGATCTCTGCCCCACCGTAGTAAAAATGTAGAACGGAAGGAACAGTTCATATGATTCGATGATATTCCATTGGTTTGTCATTTTGATTGGCATGGATCACCAGCGAGTGATGGATAATGCATGAATGAAAGAACGTACCGGTTCTATTTTCAGGTTGTAGTCATAGATGCCTACCCCTCCCATCCCCGTCATTTTTTCAATGAAAAGTCCGCCATTGTGTTGCTAAGCCGCGTCACAGCCCTGTAACTTTTGTAAAACTGCTCTACCCAAAAAGAGTTCCTTTGGGTTTGTCATCATATAGCACGGTATTGATATTATTCATGACATAATTGAAATATATAATGGCATGGTTGACATAACTGCATAGTTAGAAACTAAATTATGTGACATGTTTCGCGTAATACACCGCGTGCATTAGATTTGGAGCTGTTTGTAAAAAACGGAAAGCGGATCGAGGCTTGGTGAATGCCGTGAACACCTGGCCTGGTCTGGCGCCTGCGTATCTGTGTGAGTCATCTCACTTGCCTGGCTCCACGAAGGGAACGGCTCCGCGAAATATATTGAGATAGTGACGTCACGGTTTGGTACCGTGCCAGCTGGCATCGTGCCAAAAACGTCATGGACAATTACCCGGCGCACCGGGCAATGCCTGAATGGGGTATAGGGGTGGTCATTTTTTATTGTTTTTTTTTATTTTACTATGGGGTGTGGCATCTTGTTTTCTTCGTCTCGCGATGGAGAACACGAAGGGAGGGGTCTCGAAGCCATGCGGTGAATTTTTTTTGGAAATTCTTCCATTCGACCTGTGACGTCACAGGTCGGCGGCGAGCAGCCGTAAACACCTGGCCTGGTCTGGCGCCTACGTGCCTGTGTGAGTCAGCTCACGTGCCGAGCACCTGGCTCCGCGAAGGAAACGGCTCCGCGAAGTATATTGAGATAGTGACGTCACGGTTAGGCACCGTGTCAGCTGGCATCGTGCCAAAGACGTCATGGACAATTACCCGGCCTACCCGGGAATGCCTGTATGGGTTATAGGGGTGGTCATTTTTTATTTAGTTATTTTGTTTCTTGTGGATTTTACTTCGACCTGTGACGTCATGTGCCGAACACCTGAAGGAAATGGCCAAATCACGTGACCTGGCTTCGCGGAGGAATAGCTCCGCGAAGCATTTTTCCACAGCTCGCGTGCTGAACACCTAGCTCCGCGAAGGAATATTTGGCACCATGCCAGCTGGCATGGACACTTACCCAACGCACTGGGGAATGCCTGTATGGGGTGTAGGGGTGGTCATTTTTTTTTTCTGCGGATTTTTCTGTGGGGTGTGGCATCTTGTTTTCTTCGTATCGCGATGTAGAACACGATGGGAGGTGTCTAGAAGCCATACAATGAATTTTTGTGAAAAGTTGAGGTAGGTCTGGGGCGGACAGGGTAGGTAAATACTGGCACAGCGGACATTGTTGGTCCCACTGGGAAACCCACTCATGGACATTAGCGGTTTGGGGTGTGTTGGTCCCACTGGTAAACCCACTCTTGGGATCTGGCATCTTGTTTTCTTCATTTTGAGCTGTAGAACACGATGGGCGGGGTCTCGAAGCCAAGCGTTGATTTTTTTTTTAAAGTTGCTGTGCGCATGCGCACTGGGCAAGTAGCCCTGGGGTGGACGTTTTGGTATCTAGGTGAACCCCTAGTGGTCCGATTGGGTCGTGTGAGGTATCATTGTGAAGCATTCGTTGGGAGCGTTCAACTGGATGGGTGGGTCGTGGAAGGAAGGCTATGGCGCGCATGCGCATCCGTGGAGTAGTATAGAGAACGAGCATTTGAAGTGGGTGTTTTGGGATTAGAGGTGCGCTATCCTTGCTCCTAATGGGCCGCTATTGTACCGTGTGGGGAATACTAATGTGCCGTTATCAGAAATAGAGAAAGCGTATTTAAAGTCAAGTTGCCTCTTAGTAGTAGAGAAAGCAGAAACCCAGTATATTTGCCTTGTGAACTTTGTGCACAGGTTTACAGTAACCCCATGTCTGAACGTCTTAATGCCGTAACGCCTTATTGTAACGCTTTAACTCTCTATCGTAACACCTTAACGCCCTAGCATAACGCCTTGACGCCATGATGCAAACAGTTGACAGAAAGAAAGAAAAACACGTTTATAAGTGTTCATATAGTTTATTATCCCGTCCAGTACATCATACATACGCTGGGGAAGCCGCGTTGGGTATGTCTACAATTCAAGTATGCTCCTATCAGAATCCGTCCTTTGGGAAATTTCAATCTTAGTTCTGTGTAACCTAAACATCGTCGGGCAGACCAGGATATTGTTCAGGCCGCAAGTCCTGAAACAGTTGTTTGCGCATTCTGATCGCATTTTTCAGGACCTCGGTGGGTGGTAGCCCCATATCCTCTTCCAAGTGACGCGTGGTCTTCATGATGGACCTGTGCGTCGGGTGGCCTGTCATTTCAAGCGGTAGCATGCTATAGCGTTCATAGATCGCCATGGCTGTTTTCCTGATGCAGGGAGCATTTGGATGTACGCCTGTTGTACATGTAAGTTTCCTGTCAGGCGTATCCGATTATTGCAGCATAGCTATTAATAGCTTCATGAACAATACGATGTCAAAGGGTAGGCTAAATTCGAACCATAACGTCCTCCATTACAAGCGCTCTGATTGGATACTCTATTTTAGAGCGAGGGTAGCCCTTGAATATCATATTGTACATATTGGGACTGACAGTCTTGCTAGTGTGTGCGCACAGTTTCACTGTATGAAAACTTCACAATCGGTAAGTGCGCGTTCACAACCCGTTCCCAATGATGCAGGTCTGTATACTCCGTACCAGCCCTGCAAGATAGTCATGCGGGCGTATCTTAAATCAAAACAAACACGGATACGAACATGTGCATTCAAAACAATCAGAGGAAGCGAAATATCCAACACATTGCCTGACGCATAATTTGCTCGAACACGGGCATAGTCGAAGAGGTCCGAAGGTCAGGAATGCTGCTTGAAAAGCCTGTTAATAAAATGGCTCGTCTTCGCCTTTGCCTCTCATGGACCGGATTTGTCAGACGAACGATGACTGAAGATGATGATGAGAAACAAACTACTTGTTTTGGCCAATTACCGGCTTCTGCTATTACTGAAGTTTAATCCTCGTCATTGGGGGTAATTACAACACATATAAGGGAAGTGGGAAGAGGTGCTGATAATATATTCCTTGTTTAACCTAGCTGACAATATATGGTGCTGGCAATATATTCCTTGTTTAACCTAGCTGCGAAATGTCGCCTTCTAACAAATTTTGGACGTGCGAAGTGCAATGCGCCCAAAAGACAGAAGAGGGTTAATTGTTCAGGCTATGTTTAACCAAGGCAGTCTACTTTTTTCTCGGCGGCCTCGTTTTGGATGTTTGCCCGATATGTACAGGTTGTTGTTGACGCAGATGATTAACACGCGGCGTTATTATTTTTTTATTTCTCTTGTTGTTTACAAGTAGTGCTCAGTGAGACAGATCTGTTAATCAGTTAATGGTATGTGAATGTCAAAACGATTTTTTCCTTGAAGCATGTAAAATATATGCTATATTTACACGTCATTTAAATGAGACCGTTCAAAGTCGTTTATCGCAGTTAAAATAAACAGAAAGTCTCAAGAGGCCTACTATAATCTTAGTGTTAGTCTCTGTTTGTGTGTGTATATATATTTGTTTGTCTCTGTCGTGCACCCATCGAAATGTCTCGATACTTCATCTGAATAGGTATGGGATCGGGAATACAAAAAAAAATATGCAAGCATGACACCCAAAGCTTATGGATTTCAATCAACTCGAGTGAACACAGCCGGAAATAGGCATCTTCATTTTATCCTGCCAATTTCTACGTTCCCACTTCGAACCTGCCTTGATTTATCTGACCCCCTTTAATGTTCAATTTCACCTGCGAACGAGAGACCAACCAATCAGAACGTAACGCCGATTGTGAGTCGAGTGACAGCATCTTCGATTAGCGGCGTCATTCCTCCTAATATGGTGTTTGTATTAGCCCATTTTATCGGTCGGCCAATCAATAACGACCCATTTCGAAATTCATATGTTTTAGAGGTCAGCGACGTCTCGTGTCTATTTATAAGTTCTTTGAACGTTGAATGTGGCAGATATATCGAGGGAAGTTGGAAGTGGGAACGTAGAAATTGGCTTGATTAAATGGAGATGGAAATAGGGTGATGGTCTGTCACCTATTTATTGTGATGATGTCTAGTTATCACAATTTAACTGTTACGCTGCGGCGAGCTGATAAAATGGCTCGTCTTTCTATTAGCCACAACTGTTCCTATCAATAATGCCTTCGGTTGATAGTCACAAATGACGTTCATTGATCTCCGTGTAAACATTCATTTTGATGCTCCTGGCTTGTTATTTTCGGGAAGCTAATTCCTTCTTTGCCACGCTTGTCGCTTTTAGTTTCCGGCGCTGGTGATTAGCTGTTCTCGAGCTGTTTTCACATCGACCCTGACCGTCCCCATATTATGGTAGACGCCATATTGCGTGTAATTGGGCCACTACGCATGCGCAGTTATATAATATGGCGTCTACCGTAATGTGGGGAAGGTGAGGGTCGATGTGAAAACGGCTCGTGTACAGCTGATCACCAGCGTCGTAGACTTTAGTAAAAGCGACAAGCGTGGCAAAGAAAGAATTAGCTTCCCGAAAATAACAGCCAAGGAGCATCAAAATGAACTTTTATACGGTACGGGTTATAACACACGGAGATCAATGAACGTCATTTGTGACTATCAACCGAAGGCATTATTGATAGGAACAGTTGTGGCTAGTCTTTCTATACATAAACTGCGGCGAGCCGCAATACTACTGGCTTGCCTTTGCTTCTGTCTATGCGAGTACAGCGAAGTACCATTATCTGAAATCGCTATTTTCAAATCTACCATCCATGAATCTCAACAAATTACAAGCGTCTGGTCCGTCATTCATAATTTTAGCCGTCGCCCATTAGAGAATATCCGCGTCCATAATCCAAAGACCTATTCCATATTCCATATAACAGTATTAGCACCAAATTCAAAAAGACAATCATAGTATACATAAACATAGGCTTGTTTCCTGCAAGAGAGAAGCGGTCAACAGTTTTCAATGATGCCGGCAAGACATCATGATGTTCCAAAAATATCAAATCCGTATCGCTGATCAGTATTCTTAATCCATAATATTCGTTGTAAAGTCGTCATCTAAAGAATGATATATCTCAGTCACGCTTTGATTGTGACTGTTCATATGAACACCATGAGGATCTTGAAGTACATGGGTTCATACGGCCCCTAGCCCCAGGTTAAGCGGAATTAGACACAAGTTACGAAACGTAACGCCATAGATCTTGTACGCTACTCTCGTATTTTGCTATCAGCGTGCGATACGTATCGCCAAATTTGAGAAACTTTGAGTGGAGGCGCTTGATGGTCTAGCCCTGTTTTATAAGTTTCTGCAACAATGTTTTGTGACGTTGATTAAAATCGTCACATTTAACACAGGATCTAGCAAATGCTACTAGGCGTGATATGTATACGCCATATGCAGGTCCCACTGGAATATTGCTGTCCGGAAAGAGCTAGTTTACGATGTCGAAATTGTAATCATCTCTTTTGTCATACAATCGACGAGAAAGAAGGCCCGGGATTCAAAACCATACATATGTTGTTCGCTAAACCTGACTTGATTCCAGGATGTAAACTTGATATTCTGTCTCAGAATAACGAAGTCGGGAAGAAGAAATAAGAATTGAAAAAAATAACTCGAGTGAAGATTTCTATAAAACGTTGTCGAGGAGCCGCTCAGAAAAAGAAACCCCCTTCAAAATATGATTCTTCGGTATAGTGGAAGTACAGAAGCTCAGTTTATATTTCCATGGTGAGGATTTCGATGAAAACAGCGTAACCATCTTTATTTTTACATTTCTGTCGACCTTCTGCGCCACGTAATTCTTCACGATGAGATAACTAGAGCCTATAGGCTATTATATGTATCTATGTCTAACAGGCCTTGCATACAGAAATTCCATCAAATAATCTGATTTGATAGGACTGGAAATAATAACTGCGCTGAATTGCTCACAGCAGGGCTGATTTCAATTGAACTAAATTTTCAGAACTTCTTTTTACCAGCTCGACAAGTAGTCTCCCCCTCCACCAACACGGTATTATAGAAACATTTTGATCAAGCTAGAAAAACACAAGAGTATTACACCATTTTTGGAGTTGAAGTCTAAATTTGATATTCCGGGAATTGATCAAGGAATTGGAATTTTGTTATGTCATTTTTTCCAAATATGAGCATAAATATTAACAGAGCTCAGCTATAATGGAATAGTCACAGAGCTTCCCAAGTTATAATATTGATTATTCATAGCATTGTGCAACTATTTTTTGAACACGAGGCACCAGAGTTGCTACAACCCCTCAGCCCCTTAACAGTCCAGATCAAGATGTTTTTACGAGTGTAGGCGTTTGAAGTATAGTTACGGCATTTGTATACGCTTTTGTATGAACCACTGATTGAAGAAAGTAAAGTCTAAAGAAGGAAGTTTCAGACTTCTTTCTTGTCGTGCAAGAAATCTATTTTGTACTGCGTTAGCAAGACGCAGAGTCGGTCAATTCGGGTCAAACATTGACCCCTAGGGTCAAACATAGATACATAAAAATGGCTTCTTGCCCAGATCAGCTTGACCCAGTTCAAGGGCTCTGGCCAATGATCGCTTCAATGTAGGTCACGTGGCCACACTTATCCAATCAAGGTAACCAATATCACGATCGGCTGCTAGCTCTACTAGAGAAACGGGAAAACACCTCTTGCCTATTTTCGATGTTATCGTCTGTTCGATAGGCCATCAGTCGAATTCAGAAACTATAATGAATTCCCTTTCCAATGAGACGTCACAGGCTCCCTATGGCGGACGAAAGTTGGAAAAGAACAGGGGAAAATGCAGCAGAAAAAACCAAGATTTTCCGCTGTAATTCCTCATAATTCGCCACTTCCGACCGCTATTATACCAAAACACTGTAGTCTCTTCCAATAAATTTTATTTACGCTGACAACATCATCGATTTCGCTATAAAATGCGGTCGAGTGGCGTTGACTAAACCAGTTGGGATACATTGATTTGTTAGGCTATTCACCAGCAAACGAAATTAAATAATATTTTTACTCGTGATATCCGGATTTAAAAAAAAAAAATTCTCGTACATCATACAAAAGAACTCACCAGCATAACAGTTAAAAGTGATGAAAAAGGTTAATGGCTCGTGTCGTCCTTTTAGGGTGATGACCAGGCCCCTTCATCCTAAAAAGAAGATGGCCTAAAAAAAAGCACAAAAAACAACAAAACAAACACGAAAAAAAAGGAGAAACTATTACAGTATGTAGTACATTTGTAAGAGTGTATGAGCAGTCCTTACAATATAACCCTAATCACTAAAGGCCTTTGTTTTCATTTATTTCATTGTAGAATCCAGGATCAAATTCTTCAGAAGAATCAGCGACGAATCAACTAGACGGAGAAAGTACTGACGATAAGGCCGAAGACGAAGATATCGAAATACAACGTCTATTAGCTGACGCCGTGACTTATAAAGCGCCGTTGATAGACTTGGAGTTGATTATCAAATGCGGCGGCAAAGTGGACGACCCGGTAAAACGCGGATTACGTCCTATTCATTACGCTTCTTACGTCAACTTTACGGAGGGCGTACAGTGTCTGATCGACAACGGCTGTGACGTTAACATCTACGATGACATTGGATACACCGCTCTTCACCTGTGTGCCAGGCGGGGTAACTACGAAACTATGGAGATGCTCATCGCAAATGGTGCGTTTGTTAACTATTGCGATGCCGGGTCGGAGGTTCAGGAAAAACTGCGCAATCTGGGTTACCTCTCTATCGAGCCTCTCAACCTGGCCATTGAAAATAACCATCTTGAATGCGCACGATTACTGCTTCAGAAAGGAGCGAAAGCCGACCACCGATATTTCATGGGATCCGAGATCAACCTGATTCCGCTGGAGAACTTAGAATGTTTGGAATTATTGTTACAATATGGCGCCGATCCTAACGCGTTTAACCGATGTGGACAAACACCGCTGATGAAAGCGTGCAGAGAGCACCATATCCCCGCCGTGAGGATGTTGTTACAACACGGCGCCGACGTCAACCTTCAATCCCCTCCAAGGTTTGACACAAAGACTGCAATACATTATGCTATCCAAGCTGGGAATCTGGTCATTACCGAAACCCTTCTCGAGAACGGTGCCAGTACGAAGAGAACGGAAGGGTTCAAGTACACGCCGTTACATTTTACGATCTTGAAAGACCGGGCCGATCTCTGCGAACTGTTGTTGAAATATGGAGCCGTTGTAGACGAACGAACAGAAACAGGGTGCACTCCACTGATGCTTGCCTGTGCCAGCCCGAATCTGAAACAGCGGCTACAAATAATACAAGAGCTTTTGAAATGGGGAGCCAATCCGAATTCACATGCGGATGTATACGATTATACCGCGCCGTCCCTGGCACCAATCACAGAATACTTTATTAACATTTCAGAGGAAGTCAGTTATGAGGTCATACAAGCGCTTTTGAAGTATGGGGGTATTGTGAACTTTAACCCCGCATCCAGAATCTTGCGGATGAGGGATCCTTACGGGATTTTACAGTATGATTTTACAGTATGCTTCCAACTTAAAGGGAAAACCAGATCTGCTGGAGCTCTTGCTAAGTGCAGTAACAACTTTTGATATCAAAGCTATCGCCCGAGGTAGAGGATTCATCGAAGAAATTAAGGAACAGCTTCTAGAAATCGCGAGTACCCCGCGACCGCTGAAACATCTTATTCGCCTGAATTTACGGACAATGCTCATGCCATACTTACCCGATAAAATACAGTTGTTACCGCTCCCGAAGATCCTGAAATCATACATTTTGTTTGAGGTCTTATAGCTAAAGAGGGTTACTTTTTAAATGCTTTCGTGTTTCTGCCACTTTCGAACATATTGTACTCTTGAATGCAGCGTGTTGCAATACTGAATACAAGTTTTTGAGACGTTTTATCTACACTCTCAGAAATATTCAGCTAAAGATCCTGAACTGATCAAGTTGTATATCGACAACTCAATTTCAGGGATTTTGGCTGAAATTCAGGGATGATTACCTGAATTTCAGGAAAATGATCCCTGAATGTGAGGATTTTCCCTGAAATTCAGGAAAATGTATCACCCTGATTAGTATGTTTCCGACCCTATTCAGGTACGTAAAATCCCCTAAAATTCAGGTAATTTAGCTTTAATTCATGGATGATATACCTGAATTTCAGGAAATTATCCCTGAATTTCAGGTAAAATCCCTGAAATTGAGTTGTGGATGTGCAGCCTGATCCATTCAGAATTATTCCCTGAATATTTCTGAGGGTGTATGATTTTAATAAAGTGGAGGGGATTTCTAGGGATATTCCCCCGAGTTTCTGATATACGGAGTACGAATTTCGAGACTTTGCAAGAGTGGACACAAACACCGGATTAAGAGATATTACATAGTATCTTTGTTCAGATCTGTGTTCCAGAACGGGTGTTCAATCAAATGTACACACCGGTGTGAACTTCATACTCTTTATTTCGTTGCAAATTCAGAAAGATTAGTTGTGCTAAGACGATAGCCGGATTTTAATATGGCCAAATGACACTGAACTGTTACAAATGAAATGAATAGCAATACTCATCGACAGAATAAATTCTGTGATATTATATAACCTTGACAAGGAAGTAGTTACACGGAAAGAATATCACTCAATCTATATACAGTCTGACCTGGGTAGACATATACCAGTCCAATTTTCCTGTGATATGACGCGAATTTTGTCTCATGATAATTGGTAATATGTGACATAATATTGCGTCAGTAGTAGAGAAAAGACCGATCAGGCCCCCTTTCACCCGGATGTAAAAATGACGTCACTTCCGGTTTATGGGTAGCGCCATCTATACACGCTGGACGCAAGGGAGACAACTCGGACTAATGAGGAGGTGTGCTTGGCCGCCATCTTGAACTTTGTGGAAAAGGGGTGTATTCCTCCGCGGTGATGCGGTCTGGCGGTGATGCGGTCGCGGAAGAAAGCTTCCGCGGAGAAAAAGTAGTCCCTAGACTTGAAATACGCTGCTTGGTCCGATTGGGTCAAATGAGGTATCAAAGTGAAGCATTTGTGAAGGGGCATCTGATGGGCTGGGTGTGGGGTTGAAATATCGGCATTCTGCGCATGCGCGGTGGCCAAAGGGTATGGAAATAGACGTTTTGGAGCTAGGGGAGCCCCTAATGGTCCAATGGGGTCATATGAGGTATCAATGTGAAGCATTCGTGAAGGGGCATCTGACTGGACTAGCGGCTCGGACGTTGTCACTACGTTGTCAGACAGGGAATTGTGGGAAAATGGCGGATACGTTGACCGGAAAGACCCGAAGGTGAACGCCATTGTGGGGAAAAACCCCATGACACGGAGAGACACAGACAAGTCTGGACATGTCCATAGGGTCTACTGAAATTCGGATCCCTTTCACCCGGATGTAATGACGTCACTTCCGGTTTATGGTGGAGGTCATGAGGAGGTGTGCGCAGGAGTGTTCTCAGTCAATCAGAAGCGAGTATTTTGACCCGGTGCATTATGGGACATATCCAAGATGGCGGCGTCCGCCTTCTGGTTCAAGATGGCGGCACGTCCGGTGTCGAAAACTGGCCATTTTGTCGGAATGTGGTCATCTAGTGTCGAAAACTGGACCCTGTATGGACGTACCCGGAAAGACCCGAAGGTGAGCGACATTGTGGAAAAACCCCACAGACAGGTTAGTACATGCATTCCTATGATGTTCACAGGTCACGCCCATTCACGAAGGGCCGTCACAGGGCGTAGTAGATAACCTTATTGACCTTATGGCGCAAGCGAGTATAACAAGTGCCACGCACGGTGTATAAAACCCTACCCAACAGGTACACTATAAAGCCACCTCTCTAACCGTTCGCTTTTCATTCCCCACCATGGCAGCGAGCGAAACAGAGCTTGCGTTATTCCAACTGACGTCCGACGTCTACCTCATCGTCACTGACGATCACCTGGAGCTGGTCCAAGACGCACCGCAGAAGGTGAAGATTTTGTTATCGCTATCAGGCTGGACTCTATTGACACGATTGTTACAGGGAAAAGACCCTGAAAGGGATTTCATGCACGTGGAAGTCGGCGTGCACATACGCACTGCTGGAGAGGATTCCCTTTTTCCCCGGTTGGAACAGAGTGGAGGTACCTATATCACACTCTGTCCACCCTTATGGATGGCACTGAAAGATGTACTCCCGAGGTGGATGACTTACTACACCCCGAGGTGAAAGAAGGGACTGTGGCTACCCGGAGGCTTACACCTGGCTGCACCCTATTGTTGTACCCCAAACGAGTGGACCTCATCGATAGCGGACTTAGGTGTTGGTGTACGACTGAACCCAAAGCGCACGTCTCTTTGTCACCGGAAGGATGGACTACCTTGAAACGGGTGTTGTTGGGTGACCTGCACGGTGATAGCATTCACCTGTGCGACGACGTCTACATTTTCTGCGGTCCCTTTTTCGCTCGACTCCTCTGTCTGAACGACGGTGGTTTTACCCTGGACCCCGATCTATGGACGGCTTTGGAACAAGTAGTTCCCATTGTCGATAAAGTACTATCTCTATAGGAGCCACATAACCAATCAGAATAGTACGTATCACGGACTACACCCGTAGAGCCACATCTAGGCGCGCATGTGTGACATGGTCTATAAAACACGGCCCTTTGGATCCTACACCTTCATTTCTACGGTTGCAGAGCCATGACGAAGATCCAGCCCTATGCGACTCGCATTTTACAGCATGCCACCGTGGTTAATTCACTCACGGGTTACCGAGCAGTGGTCCGCTCCATGTTTGCAGATGGCGACGACGAGGGGCGACGCCAGATCCTGAACGAGTTCACAGAAGCGGTCCTCGACAGAGTGCACTCGATGGAGAGGTGTGCCATCACTCACCACTACTGGACTGTGACAGCCATCCTTGATGCTCGGGCTATGGACCACGAGCGCTCACGCCGGAATCAGCGACGGCTGGTTGGCCTAGTCATGGTCTGTGCCTTATTGACCCTGGCGCTGTGGCATTGACAGTGGCACCTGACTATAAATACGAGGGTCAGACAGTGTGTGTGTCATTCACCGTTCGTCATTGGATCAAGCATGTCATCAGTCCTACGAGCCATCCTTCCCCTTATACCCCGGGTGGGGTTACACGTCTATGAAGATAAAGTCACCCTCGTGGAAGACCGTGGAGATGTTTGCTGGTCGCGCGCTGAGACCGTATCGAATACGGTTACGCTACACCGTGACGGCTGGACCAAATTTAAACGGGTGTTGAGCGGCGAGTTCGATGGACATCTCATCCACATAGACAATGCCATCTACGTATACCGTGGACCCTTCTTCCCACGCCTGGGCCGCTACCAAGACCCTACGCGAGGCTTCACCCTAGACCCCGATCTGTGGACAGCCTTCGAGAAAGTGGTGCCTATCGAGGACCAGCTGTTTACACCGGACGAGCGGTCATCAGACGAGTTGGAGTGGGCTCGTGCCCTGAGAGAAGCAGCGGCAGAACCCAATGAACAAATGTCTAGCCATGAACCAGACGACGAGGCCATTGATTACCCGGCTAGACTTTGACCACCCGATCCTTTGATCTCACGGGGTTCTCCCTATAAATACGAGAGACAGTCAAATCTGGTACCATTCACGTACTGACCATGACGGAGCATATAATACGGGCGTATCTCAGCTTGACCCCGAGGTTTTCCTGCACGTTTATGCGGATAAGGTCGATATCATGGAGGAGGTGGGAGACATCTGTGATGCGGACCCTACACAACCGTGCCCGGCCCACATTCGTCTGTCCCGGGAGGGTTGGACCCAATTCAAACGGGTGTTGCCTGGTGAACTGGACGGCGACCTCGTCCACTTGTGCCACGATGTGTACATCCGACGCGGCCCTTTCTTCGCTCAATTGGCTCGGCTAGATGGAGGTACAGTGCATTTACCCTTCACCCTGATCTATGGTCTGCATTGGAAGATGCCGTGGTAGATGTGGATCAAGTGCTTATCAAGCGGTCATCAGACGAGTTGGACTGGTCATTTACCATGGACACTGTGGAAGCCAACGAAGAAAATCGTTATAAATAAACGATAGAGCCAGGGTCCATCATCATTTGTCACCATGAAGCGCTGGGAGAAGGTGTTGGATAACTTATACTACAGTCCCGACAGTCCGGCGGCCTATAGTGCATTGTCGGCTCTCTATCGAGCGGCCAACCCCCAGGGGATACAACGTGCCCAAGTCCGAGATTGGTTAAGAAAACAAGACACCTATACCTTACATCGATCTGTCCGTCGCCATTTTCTACGGAACCGGGTCATCATGGGAGGAATAGATGCCCAGTGGCAAGCGGATTTGGTCGATATGAGCGCCTTTGCCAAACACGATGGGAATCGGTATATCTTGACGGGCATCGATATCCTATCCAAGTATGCGTGGGTGGTACCCATCCGGACGAAAACGGGGGCGAATCTCATAGCGGCGTTCAAAGACATCTTCAAGATCGGGCGCAAACCTTTGTATTTGCAAACCGACGAAGGCACGGAATTCCTCAACAGACCGTTCCAACAGTTTCTGAAAGCCCAGAAGGTGTTTTTCTTCCATACGTACAACGAGGCCAAGGCTTCCGTGGTGGAAAGGTTCAACAGGACATTCAAAGGCAGCATGTATAAATATTTCACCTATAAGAATACAAGGTGGTACATCGATGTTCTCCCGAAACTTGTGAGTGGTTACAATCGAGCCTATCATCGGAGTATAGAGAGAACCCCCATTACCGTGACCCAACGCAGTGAAGCCCAAGTCCGGCGTGTTTTGTACCCCAGGCAATCGCAGCGAACGCCGAAGGCGGTGTACAAGGTCGGGGACCCTGTACGGATCAGTAAAGTCAAAGGTCAATTTGAAAAAAGTTACTTGCCCAACTGGAG
>JAVTVY010053198.1:0-25439 GCA_036873755.1 Hanleya hanleyi | reverse complement strand
CTGAGAGTGCCAAAGATACCAATTCAAATTTCAAAGGACTTGAGGCCGAAGAAACAAATCAAGTTGACATTACCAATCCACAGCGCGAAATTTGCCCATTCGGTGGTGTTTATATCACCCTCGGCTGACATCCGAACCATTTAGCTCCTTCCTACACAACTTTGATAGTTTGAATGATTTTTGGATAAATACAAAGCAAATTTCAATAAATACAAAGCAAATTTCAATCATAGATAATTATTCATTACTTCTCATAACATTGGTTATGGGTCGATCATATATTTTGCTGCAGCTATGCAGTTCTAATGTTTGGATATTTTGAAACTTTTCAGTTTCCCGTGACTAGGTCAATTGAGTTGGTTGCATAAGAAGACTTCTGTACTGTAATATCATGTCATGCTGTCTTGTACGTTGCATTGATTAGTCAAAGATGAGGTAACCATAAAGAGTTATTTTCATCCCAGAAGGTCACTGAACGGCCTTGAGATACAATGTAGGAAGGAGATCAGATCCAGTTAGAGAATTGGTTTCTGAGTCTTTTTTTTTTATCATTGAACAATATTTGGACAACTTTACACACTCTTGAGTGTTAAGACAGTTATAGCACTGCCTCAGATCAAACATTTATGGAAAGTTCACTATATAGAGACTTGCTGTATACGAAGTAGGCGAGGTATTGGGAGAGAGAGGGGGAAAGTGGGCGTGGTGGTGTCGGTGTCAGTGTTGATGTCGGTGTCCGGTTAAGTTTTTATGTTTAGCACAACGTTAAACTTAAGCTGGAAGGTTAATGTTTTTTGTTTAGGCTGGACTTAGAATAATTTTGACTTCTTTTGGACTCTGAAAGTTTTCTGCGTTAATCTTTTATGTATTGTCATTGCCAGTGATGTGCAACCTGAAGGGCTCGATCTTTATGCGAAGCTGCATGTTATTGACAAAACCCAAAACGGCGAGCTGCCGGGTTACACATAACCCTTGTTATGGCTGGCCTGATTGGATGGGTTTTGTCATCATCGCAATCATCAGATGTTTTGATTGGACGATGAGCAAGTAAAAATTATATCCTTCAGTCAACTATTGTTATTGCAAGTGAAAGTACCTTTCATGCTCTATCTTATAGTGTTTGTTATAGTTGTATTGAATGTTGTAAACAACATCCATGAGGTGCTTGGTACAATATAATTCATATAAGGGTGAAAACGAAGCAAATTAGATTGTTAAATAGTTAAGCCTACAATTTGTATTGTATAAATACATGGTTGTTACCTTATTAACTTAGACTTAGCGTTGTTTTTCTTTCAGCACAATGTAGTCAGAAATTTGCAGACCTTGAGTTGACACAATGACAGTAGAACCCAAAATGCAAGAAGTTAATGTCAGAGTTGCAGTAAGGGTGAGTATTCAATTTTTTCAACTCTCAACTGCGCTGTTTTCAGCACGGGATCTTTGTTTTCACATATGACAACAGTGAGGTCAATATAATACACAGTAAAGCAAGAATATCAGTCAGAGAAATTTGACAATTTCCATCCGCTTCGATGACTTTGTCTCGCCATAGCATGCACAACCACAACATCTACATGTAGAATAACAATGACGTCAGTTATACGACACTCCACATTATGACATCATCCAACAAGCATTGATGACGCCCACTTTCAATTGTGAAGTTGCAATGTTAACAACCAAGCCACACACTGCGCTCTGCCATGGCTGTCAGAAAAATAAATGATATGTCATTTATTTTTGATGATCATTTTCTCCTGTTTTCTCATGAATGCTGGATACAGGCTGAGATTGGTGTGGTCAAATATACTTTATTCTGTACCTGTTGGAACATATGTGACTCTCACAGAGTTTCAGAATACTTCATGACAGTCCGGATTTTGTGGCTGATTACATCTTTAAGCATGTTTAGTACAATTCCACAAATTTGGAAGTAGCTCTGGAGGATATTTCTAACCTAATCTCTCTTTTGATTTACGATCTCCCCCAAAGTTTGTTGCGAGTCCTGTTTTAGTACTGAATTTGATCACAATGTTTTTGTGGGGGGAAATTCACTAACTTGTGATTCAGTTGAATTATTAAAGAATTTACCATAGTTCAATGCGGGACTTGCACAATACACGGTAGCAGACGATAGAAGTGGTATAAAACGGAAATAAAAACAAAGGCGATCCTGGCAGCCGAGGCCGGAACAGTGTATTGTGCAAGTCCCGCATTCAAATCATCACAAATATATTACCAAAGATCAATAACCAAAAAAAATCTTTTAGTGAGTCATTATTTGATGAATTTTGTTCATCTTTGTGGATACATGCTGGAAAGTATACAGAATTTTTTTGGCAAGTCAGAATAGGCCTCAGCTCCTCCGACAGTTTGTCATAAAAGGTGACTTACACTGGGGCACCCGTGGGTTCCCGAGTTTGAAAAGGAATAGGACCCCACCCATCGGGTTCCAGTGTGTGTGAAAAGGAGTAGGACCCAAACGTTGTGATACAATGTATGACTGCAATATAGTTGAAATCGACATTATATCAATTTCACTCGACAATTTAGAAGGTCACAAACTCTGACAATGGGGAGAATGTATATATCACTTGACAAAAACCGTTACATGTAAGTTTGGCACCGGTACTTGTGTCACTATAACATACATCTATAGCGAATTATATAAAGGTGATGAATGTTAATTTTATGTGTGTGCATGTTTATGCCTGTTTCAGCACATCATACATATAATACATGTAGCTAACCATGCTGATAAAAAATACATCTCTGACTCTCTAAATATAGATTTTCAATGCATTTACTACATTGCATGGAACTTGATTGTGATAGCTGCCTTTATATTCAAATAGATATTTTTTCACCCAGTTAGCGAAACGTAATTTAAAAAAAAATGTAATGTCCGAATATAATTTAAGCCTACGTGTCTGTAGAATGATGTCTAAAAAATTGGGGAATCCCCTTTGAGAAAAGCCTATTTAGAAAAGCTGACTTAAACCGAATCCGACTTTGCCAAGGCCGATATTTGATTAATGACCTGGAATATGTTACTGGCATTCAACGTTGTTAGTGTCAGTTGCCATGGTGATATCAAGCTTGTCTCGACAAAACCTGTTTGGGGTATTTTGAGCTTTTTATGATACAGGTAGATGTTGATAGAAGGTGATTTTATTACCAGTTCTTGCTTGCATGTACATGAATGTATGTAGAGGATTGAATTACCCTATACATGCATGGGATGAAAGCTTATACCTGAGCTCATTAAAAATTCCAATTAAGGCGGATTGCAGGGGAAAATTTACCTTTTTACTGTGAATACCGGTGGTGTTTATCAACAGAAAAACGTAAAATACTTGGGTAGTATTTTCTCTACATGTATGATCGTCAATCTCAATGAGGTCCACAAATTGGCAATAAAATATGAAAATTCAACTTTCTTCATAGCAATGCCAATGAATGCGAGTATTGGGAAATGGATATGTGTAAAAATTTATCCCATAAAAATTTATTGACATTACACATGTTACATGTGGATAAAATTCGAATAAAGAATCTCCGTTGTAGTATCTTTAACAAAGCTAAAAAAACGTATACATGCTTTTATTGATAATTTTTATACAAAGCACTTTGAAGAATGCAACTCCCATTATCTGCAGTCGTTAGTACGTTATTGCCAGGAAATCGATCAAATTAAAGGAAGATAACTCTTCCAAATTGAGGTTAATGCTTATGTTTGCCCAATGAGCCACATTGAACAGATCAAGTGAAAAATTCAGGCAAAAAATACTATGGAGGAATCAATTTACACCCAAACCCCTCACAGCCTTCAGAGTTGGTGGAGGATAAAAAATAGAAAATGAAACAGAAATTTAATTGCATGTACATGTATATGCCAGTAATAATAAGGCTCATTAAAATTAATAGTTTGTTTATCATTACCACCCGCCCCCAATTTTGCCTTCACCCCGAAGATTACTCTGAGGATGAAATTCTGGGACAGAATATCTGGAAGATACCGTCTCCAGGCTATGAAACTGTGTGCCTTTTGGTTTTGTTTTAGTCTAGACATCCATGCATGCCTACGCTCATACAAAATCTGATCAAATAGAAACAATTCAAACATGAAGCATTTTCATTGGGCGGCGCAACTCGATTGACGGGCTTGTTCATTTCAAATTGACTGAACTGTGTCAATGATATGCACATGCCCACCACTTTACCGCAGATGTCACTCTGATGTCGGTTTCAGTTCAGTTCGGAGGTCTGGATTGATTTAGCCCAAAGTGTCAAAGGCTGAAGACAGTATCTTTCAGATAATCTGTGCCAGAATTTGATACTCGAAGATTCGTTTTATTTACTATATTTAGTTCTGCAATGTCTACATGGTCTAAGTTGTTTTAGCATGATGTGCTGAGAAGCATGGAAAGTCCCATTACACCATGTACACAGGCTTCGCCAGGGTTTAGAGAGCTAATTTATGCTGCTAAGGTTGTACATCCTTCAAAAAATTGAGAACTTCAAACTGTTGAATATGAAGAAATGTGGATTTCAGTATACAACAAGGAGTCAGCCACCTTAAGGATGTCCGCTGGTGGTAAATCAAAGTAATTAACTTTTTGAATAATGAGTGTTGTTGCATTCATAATTGTGTAATATGAGGAAAAACAAAGAAACACATGTAGGTTGGTGTGCATTTTTTAGCTGTAGGCAACGTTAAGTGGACTGACCCATGCTCAATTTGATAACACAGAAAGCCTAGGGAATAGCTCTAGTTTTGAAGCATATTCATGAAAAATTCATATAAATAGTATTTAACTTTTTCTTATATTCTAACTGTTTGCAGATAATCATAATGTCTATCAAAATTTAGCAATTTGGATGGATGTTGGTGTGAAAAATTCTCGGCTAGAAGGTTTTTAAAGGAAATCCCCATCTCTTAACCTAGGGAAGGGAGATAACCCAATAGAAAAACAGGCACAATGGCTGCCAAAGTCAAAAACCACCAGCGGACATCCTTAACGGTCACATATCCTTGGTCAAAATGATGCCCTCAACTTTTAGCTGTGCATGGCATGCACAGTACGACAGAACCATGGATAGCATCAATGCCCTTCACTATCCTCAGCTCCTCAGACAGCTTGTATAAGAGGTGACTAACTGGGGCATCCATGGGATTTCCGGGTGTAAAAAACGAATAGGACGGGGGCCCTGGGTGTGAAAAGAAATCCAAACATCATGATATGACTGGAATATTTGTTCTCACTCGCATGAACGGACCAGTAATGGATACTTACGATATTCCCTCTAATAAATCAGTCACAGGAAGTGAAAGTTTTCGCTATAAAATCGAGTGTTCAAATTTAAAGTTGACAAAATGATTCAAAATCATGTACATGTATATAATCCCCTATTTCTTCATTATTTCACTGATGTTAGAGGGTGATCCAATTTAGTGGAACAACCTATTGAATTTTGTCCCAAAACTGGGGGTGATTGAATTTTGATAGGGGGATTGAATTATTAGAGGAATTACCGTACAGCTACTGGACCTTTTAGAATTCACTTTCAATGTCCTGGTGAACTTCATTCAGCTATATGTTCTTATATTCTTACTTCCTATGTCTATCATTCATACAGGTGCGGCCAATTTTGCCCAAGGAGAGGCTAGGCGGGGAGCAGATGTGTGTGCGTATCATTCCTCAGAATAACCAGCTTGTCGTGGGCAAAGACCGGGCATTCACGTTTGACAACGTGCTCTCTGTCAAATCTACACAGGTTAGTTTAATTGTCATTATTTGCAAGTCTTGCCATAAAGCCCAGCTTACACAAGAGTTTTTGAACACCAGCTTCCAGGTATTCTTACAATGGCAAGTTTGGGTACAAGAAATCTCTCATCCGCACATGGGCGTCTTTGGATGCCACTCTTCGTTGACCGGCAATGTCACATTATATGATCATGCCATATTGATTGTTCACATGTATGATCTCTAATCCGATGCTGATTGGTTGATGTGGCATGCTAACAGATGCAAAAATCCTGTTTATTCCGAACATCATGAACACCGGGAGTTTGTGGACACCATTTTTTTCGTCTCCGAATACTGAAAAAAAGCAGTATATTTGAATACAGTTTCAGGCTATAGAAAACTTCTACATGTATGTACATGAGAAAATCTCCTTTCGATTTCCAGCTGCTGGTGTGAAAATATCCAGAAATTGGTTTTCAAAAACTCTGGTGTGTGCGTGGCATATAATACAGTGTTATTATATATAGAACATCTCAATCCAATAAATTCTCAGATCAGAGCACATCATATCACTGCAGTAAAGAATAACTGTTTTGGAAAACTTGCAGAATTTTCTATAATAGTAACATGTTCAATGCTATATTTTTGGGGGAAGTTTTGGTTTTACAATTACAATTGATGACCTTGTTTATTTTGTTCAGGAGGAAGTGTACCAGAGCTGTGTGGATCCTTTAGTGAGAAGTTTGTTTGATGGTTACAACAGTACTGTATTTGCATATGGACAGACCGTGAGTCGACATTATAATATATTATGATTGTAACTTCAGAGCGGAAGAATTTATACTATGATGAAAGTAAATAGCATGGTGCAATGTCATGTTGTGCCCAAATGTCATATCATGCCCAAATTCGAGATGCGCACAAATAAAATTTAATATTTTTTTTAGCATTGAAAATCAATGTTGAACAGTTCATGAAGATTCCTCATCATATATTTGAATCAAAGTCTACCCTATTTGTTCAAGGATTTTCATTATTTTCTATAATTTGGGCATGGACCCCACCCTAGGAAACTTTTGCTGTAACGATTAGGGGTGTGCCCAAACTAGAGAGATCTAAAGCCCTGCATTGAGCAATTGTATAAAACCATTGTCAACTTTTTTTTATTTAAAACAAAGAAAAAATATGATATTTTCAAATTTTTTCCAGAAGAGGGAAAACCTCTAACCCCTACCAACATTCATCCGATTTTCCTAATGTTAAATGACCATACCACCAGGCACCCACCACGCGGCCATCTTTGATTTCTCCATGAAACATTGTTATCGTGATTTCTCAGGAAGTACTGCATGGATCTTTCTCAAATTTGGTACACAGGTTCCCCTTGGGGTCTAGTTGTACAAGATACCTTTTTCGGTCCGATTTGACAATCCAATATGGCCACTAGGTGGCCATCTTGGATTTCCCCATGAAAATTTGTTCATCACGATTTCTCAGGAACCACTTCATGGATCTTTCTCAAATTTGGTACACAGGTTCCCTTTGAGGTCTAGTTGCGCAAGATACCTTTTGTGGTCTGATTCAAAAATCCAATATGGCCACCAGGTGGGCATCTTGGATTTCCCGATGAAACGTTATCGCGATTTCTCAGGAACTACTGCATGGATCTTTCTCAAATTTGGTACACAGGTTCCCCTTGGGGTCTAGTTGTACAAGATACCTTTTTCGGTCCAATTCGAAAATCCAATATGGCCACTAGGTGGCCATCTTGGATTTCTCTGTGAAACTTTATCGCGATTTCTCAGGAACCACTGCATGGATCTTTTTCAAATTTGGTACACAGGTTCCCCTTGGGGTCTAGTTGTGCAAGATACCTTTTCTGATTCGAAAATCCAATACGACCATCTGGTGGCCATCTTGGATTTCCCTATGAAACTTTGTTATTGTGATTTCTCAGGAAGTACTGCATGGATCTTCCTCAAATTTGGTACACAGGTTCCCCTGGGGTCTAGTTGTGCAAGATACCTTTTGTGATTTGATTCAAATGTCCAATACCATGAAACTTTGTTATCGCGATTTCTCAGGAACTGCTGCATTGATCTTTCTCAAATTTGATACACAGGTTCCCCTTGGGGTCTAGTTGTGCAATATGTCTTTTCTGGTCCGATTAGAAAATCCAATATGGCCACCAGGCAGCCATCTTGAATTTCCCCATGAAATTTTGTCATCTTGAATTCTCAGGAAATTACTGCATGGATCTTTGTCAGATTGGGTATACAGGTTCCCCTTGTGGTCCAGTTGTGCAAGATACCTTTTTTGGTCCTTTTCGAAAATCCAATATGGCCGCATCTTGAATTTCCCATGAAACTTTATCATGAAATTTCAGGAAATTACTGCATGGATCATTAAGTGTTCAGGGGGGACTACACAAGTTAGAAACTCATCTATTGCAGTTCTTTAGTAAAAATTTCTTGCAGCTACTTTCGGCAGTTACAGCCAGATGAGCTACAGTGCCGTGGCACTAGCATTAGTATATTTTGTCCATATACTATTGATGTTCTTAAATATTTTCTTGGACGTTTATGGAATACTGGCATTATTTCCCAGGGTTCTGGTAAGACGTATACAGTTGGAGGCGGGAACATTACATCCCTGACGGAGGAGGAGTTTGGGATCATTCCCCGCGCTGTCAAACAGATGTACGACATTATGCAGGTCAGCTGATATCAGAGTTACATACATGCTAAAAATTTGTCACATTCCGGAAGGTCTTTGATAAATGAACATACCCTGCTTACAGTATGTACTCATTCTATGCGTTTTCCATGGGAATCTGATTCCCGTCAGCCATGTCAGCACTCCCGCAGAATAATTCATGGGAATCCAACAGTATCCTTTGAAATTTTAGGCATTTGTATAGCAATGATTGCGTTGGATTCCCATGAATTTCCTTAGAGTTAGACTTTGACAATCTGTTTGGATTCCCGTGAATTTTGACGAAAAGCAAGGCCTGGACTGAATTCTTAATTCTGGCTTCATGAAGAATTTTATGCCTACTTTTGTCGAGGAGGGACTACCAGATGAACATTTTCTAAAGATTCCTGGAAAATTCTGTGTAAAGAAAACCAGTTAACCCTTTCACCGATTAAACCCGGTACACGGGGATAACGAGAGTGCCACCCGTACGACCATCCCCGGTAGACCGGGTTAGCTTTAAACCTGTTCGCCATCACGATGGGTACAGCACTTGTATTTTTTTGCATCCGTTTTAACAGAAATCTATCAAACACTGTATACTTCTGGAAAGCCAAAACCTTGATCAATTTGATTCTCGAAGTTGTTTGTTTGTTTGCAAAAGAAATAAAGCAAAATTAGATGTTGAACGGAAAAATCGGAGCGAAAAATGCATTTTTCCTCACATACCGTGTGACGGGCCTGTCGGCAGCAAGCCGCAGAAATGGAAAAAATCATTGAAAACCTCTTCCTAACTCCTGTATTTTTGAACTTACACGACTGCTAAAGTGTGGTGAATATTCCCCAGACGATTAAAACTGCCAACGACGATCGACGAAGTTTATTTCCATATTTTTACGAGTCTTGATCCACAACGTGTGTCAAACAAAAATCCATTTCATTCAAGATGGATTCCCCGCCGGCCGACGAGCCAATCGGTATGCGTAATTTTGCCCACGTGACCTCTATCAGCCAACAGATTTGAGACGAGCGTAGACAGTGGCTGGAATGATGGAATGACATCATTTTACAATCCAATCGTATCCTCCGTTTTATTTTGCCATCCATTCCAGGTTATTTCCTGCGTAGAAAGGTGAAAGGTTACGCTTTCCAATGAGAGGTCAAACATGAAGATTGGCAGAGTAAAACTCGAGAAAAACGCTGTCAAATGCGGTCGAAAAAAGACGATTTCTCCGTTGGATTTCGAAGTTTTTAAGTCGAGAAAGCCGGAGAAAATGCGCATTCTCTTGCAGTAAAACCTAATTTTGTATGCTATTTTATTTATTTTGCTATAAAACTAGAGCAAATAACACTGGAGTGTGTATTGTGGAGACAGGTTTCTTATGTTTTTCTGCAAATCTCGGACGCAAACGCAATTTCTAGCATTCCAAAGACAACATATACAAATTTTAACAGTTCTCAGGGAATTGATCGTCAGCAGGTCACTTTTGTCATGTTTGTCAGGGGAAATAATCGGCGAAAGGGTTAAGATAACTGCAGACTTTTAACATCACAAGCATGGGCTAAGCACATGTTTGCATTGAAAAACTTCTTGAGGTTATTGAAAAGTAATGGAATTTGTCATAAGTGGTCATGGAAAGTTACCATCATGGAATTTGTCAATAAGTGGTCATGAAATTTATCAATAAGCACCCAAGGAAAGTCATGGAATTTGTCAATAAGCGGTTATGAAAAGTTACGGAATTTGTCAATAAGTGGTCATGGAAAGTCATGGAATTTGTCAATAAGTGGTCATGGAAAGTCATGGAATTTGTCAAGAAATGGTTATGGAATCATGGAATTTGTCAATATAAAGTGGTCATAGAAAGTCATGGAATTTGTCAATAAGTGGTCATGGAATGGAATTTGTCAATAAAAGTGGTTATGGAAAGTTAAGGAATTTCAATCTTGTAAAGGTGACGTTGGGTACATCTCGCCATATTTAGCTGGTAAATACAAAGAACCAGATTACTCCTCTTTCACATGAAACATCTACATATAATATGTGAGACATTTCAAGGCCTGTGGCTAAATGCAAAATGTATTGTTTTGCAGACAACCCAAGACGTGGAGTATTCCGTCACTGTGTCTTATATAGAGATATACATGGAGGAACTAAGAGATCTCCTGAACCTGGAGACTTCCACTAAAGATCTCCATGTCAGGGAGGATGATAAAGGCAACACGGGTACTGAAATTACAAAGCTTGAGTGACAGTGAACTGTTTGCAGATCTTCCATTCAATTCATTATCTGCTCACTTCCATTAATTTATTAATTGATTCTTTCTAGCATACTGTAAGTTTCCTAAGTATTCGCGACCGTAAGTCAATTTGAAAACACTCACTTTTCGTCAGGTCACGTGATTTTGTTCCCTAAGTAATCAAAAACTGCCCATTTGTGCCAAAACCATGGTCCTAAATATAGACTGCACACTTCCCAGATTGACGTGATATATTTGTTCATTCCAGTCCGGTCACGATTCCTTCAAATGCACTGACAATCCGTGCAAACTCTGTTTAGCTTTCATTTATTTGTGGTCATATATGGAACAGTGTGGATGTTCCCTCTAATTCAAAGTGCAACATGGGGTAAATATTCCAGAATGAAAGCAATATCCTGACGGACATATTAAGACCTCCCATTATCGAACGATATGGGCATTTAATACGGGGACTCAAAGTCTATGAAAACATCCACTTTTCTAAACTGACCTGCACAAAATATTCGAAAGTGGTCAGTTTTCACCACTGCCAATATTCAGTTCTGGTCACGAATACTTAAGGAACTTACCGTACATGTAATTACAATCAGCCTTACTGATAATTATTTAATTATTTGTCTGCCTCCACTGTGGAAACCCTGTTTAACTTTTAACAAATGCTGGCCTAACCTAATGTCCGTGTTATATTACTGCCCAGTGATAATTGGAGCCCAGGAGGTGGACTGTGAATCTATGGATGAGGTGGTGTCTCTGTTAGAAGCTGGCTCCGCCGCCCGCACCACTGGATCCACCCAGATGAACGAACATTCCAGTCGCTCTCATGCCGTCTTCACCATGGTCATTGGTAAGTTTATTGGTGTTAATTAATAACATGGGATGTAATATGACGGAGGTATTAAAAGTAAAGATGCTGTGTTGAAATACGTGCTCAGCGTTATGCTGTACTTGCTGTTGCTCAATGCTGACAGTAGCAACACTCACTTTGTCAGTTTATGTCATATAATGACATAGTTGGTCTACAACATTACAAAAACAATCAGAGAGTTAAATATCATTAAAATTTGACACAACATAATGCAAGTTTTAAATATTTTTGTCATAGGTTTTAAAGCCTTTGTATGGGTATTTTTATTATGCCAGCCCTTCTTTGGGATTTTAAAAATACATTGAGTTCTGGGGGCTGCAGTTGAATCTTGATTTTGAAGCTTGCAGAGAGCTTTTGACATATTTTTATATGCCCATCGATCAGTGATGTAAGTCTTCCGGTTTTTGCCGGAAATCCGGTTTTTTGTTGAAACTTGGAAAGAATTCCGTTTTTATAGAAATTTAGATTCTCGTCCGGTTTTACCAGGAAAGTGATACTTGATGTCGAGTAAATCGATATTTGAGCGTTCAAAAACGCATTTTTTACCTGATCTTGATAAAGTATGTATTGTTACCATTTTTGATCCTCAAAATTGGATCCCGATCGTCTCTAGCGAAGAACCGACGTAGTCGCCATTTTTATAATGATTTGTCCGCCACGTGATACGGGAGACAACTCGGGAGACAACTAGAGTTGTCTCCCCTGTAATACTGGCGCTCAAATCGCTAGCAGCCGAAACTATTATGGGTTATTGCGTGGCAGTCTGAAGTGAAAATTGCGCCTTTTTTGCCGGAGTGAAAATCGAAGTGAAAATCATGAGCGTGTTACATCGCAGTGCCCACATAGACATAAGTTTCGTTGGTCATGGCTGGAGGACAAAGACTATCACGGGGATCACCTTTCAGACTACATAAGGAAACTCAATTTGCCAGGTTTGGCTGAATGTAGCATTTGTAATGATAAGAGTACGTTACGGCAGCTCAGGAAGAAAATCTTTACAAGCTCACGCAAAATCGGCAAAGCATCTGTCAAGACGCAAAAATAAACTGTCAAACCAGACACTGCCTGTATTATTTACAGCAACAAAATCTCTGAATAAATTTACAGAAATTAATTTTCAAAATAAGTTTTCTTATTTCAGAATGGGGGTGTATTATGAAACAGGTTTTGCTTGAAAAACAACACAAAAAACGTAGTGGCTTGCCAATCATATTTTCTTATTTTATTTGCCAGAAATTGGCTCGAATGCATCTCCAGCCATCTAGAACCCCAGAGCTTCCAGGGGCCTAGGCGGCCCCTGGACCCCGGCCTAAAGTGCTAGGATAGTATTTTCAGGTTTTTTGACATAAGTCCACTTACATCACTGATCGATAGACGAGGTCATTTATTGCAATCACAATTTCCGCCCATTCTGTCAGTCTGTCCGTCTGTCTGTTAACTTTTGTTTGTCCATGCGAAATCTCCATTGCCATGTCATGGATTGGTGCCAAACTTTGGGTATACCTTACCCATTGGTCAAACCCTATTCATTTTGAAGTCAAAAGGTCAAACGTCAAGGTCACTGTGATTGAAAATAGAAAAAATCATTTAAAATTGTTGTTTATGCTATAAATACAGATCAGATTCGGCATGGATTGTGATGGTAAAGAAGGTTAATCCTGTTGATTTTTATACCTCTGCCAAGTTTGCCCAAAGGGTATTGTCTGCTTGGTCAGTCCGTCCATCTGTCTGTCCATCTTGCTTGTCAACACAATATCTCTTGAAGGATTATAGCCAGGCTTTCAAAATTCATATAACATAGGCAACTGACGATTGGTCAGAAGCCTAGTGAAGATGACTGACCTTGACCTATTTTATCCAGGTCAAATTTGTGTATTAGTGATAACTTTCAAAGGAGCATATCTAGGTTCTCCAAAGTCATACTACATATGCAACTGGTGATTGACTAAATGCCTTCCAATTTGATAGACATTGGCCTATTTTATCAAGATCAAATTCTGGCCTATTTCATCAACGTCAATTCCAGTTATTGCAGTATCTTGAGTGTTCATGGCTTGGCTCTACAAATTTATACTACAATACATAATGCATCTGGTAATTAATTACAAGCCTAATCAAGGTGATCAACCATCATCATGGTAAAATCCTAGTTAATACAATATGTTTCAAAGGGTTATAGTTTAAGCATGCATGGTTGTATATTGAAGCTCATCTCTTGTTTCTGTTGTAATATTGGAAAATAAATACTCTCGACCTTTTGAACCATATCATCTCGATTAATTCACTTAACAAAGATGAAGGAACTGTCAATTCTTATATCTCCCCAAATGCAACACACTGTTTCAAAATCATGTTTTGAAATTGTTGATGAAATGTTGTGGTTTTTTTTGGTGTATTTTCAGGTCAGAAATGGACAGAGGGTGACGTTCTTGCTTCTAGGAGATCCAGAAAGGAGAGTGACGGCAGTGAGGTTTTTGAGGATGGTATGTAGATACAGTGCCGCCTCGCCATAACGTGCCTCAATAAAATGTTATTTCGGATATAACGCGCACAATTTATTTTCCCCCCAAAATAAAAAGAAAAACTGTTGCATTGTTATTTTGACAACACGCATTATTCAACTGGTGTGCTATCAATGGTGCAAGGGAGAGAAATACACCATGAAGGTCCATTCTGTGATCGCCTGCAGCCGAATGCTACCTCCAGATTACATAGCTGCCATTATGCGAATACAGTGTAAGTACATCCCGACATGTACTGGACATTGTGAAATAAATATTAAAATTACTGATCTGAACGGAGAAGGTTAGTAAATTACCACTATGTCTGACTGTCTAATCATGTCAAATTTTGTATGAAAAGACAGAGCATCCGGTCAGTTTTGGACAGCCAATGAACCTGTATTTTTGTGTTGGTCGACAACGATCGATTTACAAAAGACAAAAAATCACAAAACAGTTTATGTTAAGTTGACATTTTATTTTGAAAGTGTTAGGAGACTGGACAGATTTTTTTTGCGAATATAATCCACCCAAGTGATACTGCATGCTGTTAACTCCAATTAATATACTCCAATAATTCTCCTTTTATATCACCATAAGACTTAACTGAAGTACCGGTACTGCAAAAGTATAATTCCAGATTTTTCAGTAAGATCAACTCAAATCTCTGCTGGTTTGAATCTGTATTACCAATAATTTTATGCATTTTCTGAATACATGTATGCCACATGATTGCAATATGAGGAAGAAATAACCAAAATGTTCGATGGATCTCAAGGTATAATTTTCAACAAATAATGCTCATTGACACTGTCTTATTGGACATTTTTCCAGCATGGTCTTACAGACAGTGGTCAGCTGTCTTATTGGACAATTTTCCATCTTGGTGTTACAGACAAAATTAGCATGTTTGTGGAGAAGTTTGAATTCCTGAATTTCAGAAGTGAAACACTGTATGTCTGGAAAATTCCATTTTGTGGACCTGGCTGGCTCAGAACGAGCACACCGAACGGGAAATGTCGGCGACAGATTTAAAGGTGAGCGTGATAATCCTTGAAATCGTGGTATTTTGAGAAAATTAAACTAAAACCTTAGAATTCTTTAAACACTGCCTATTAAGCATGGTAACTTTTCTGGTCCTGAGCTGTTTCAGCGTTGACAGATTTCATTGTCCATATTCTTTCAGTATAACTGGTAACTCATATTAAAATTGCCTGTACTGCATATATATGGTAATGTGTATATTTTCAAATGTGCGGTTTTCTCCTTACAGAATCTGTAAACATAAACAGTGGGTTACTTGCCCTTGGCAATGTTATCAGTGCACTGGGTGATCCCAAGAAGAAATGTACACACATTCCATACAGGGATTCCAAGATTACCAGACTGTTAAAGGTAAGTCTGTCTTGTTTGAATGGAGAATTTCTTCGAGAATTGCCATCGGCTCTGTTAGGAATTTGTTCGTGTGTTAATGTGTTGAAGGTATGCGATACAAAATGTTTCTGAATTTGACGTTCGTAATGAGGCGCTGATAAACTGTGATGTTACATGAGAACAAGGAATTTGTTCAAGGATTCACAACCGACATAGAGGTTTTCATGTGTACTAATTTACCACTGGGACATCTTTCATACTGAGTCGAAACCTGCCACAGCAGTAAATTAGTACACAACAAATATCATACTGAGGCTTCAATTCAAATTTAACCAGAAAATATACTGAAATGAATGAATAAATATTGTCTTAAAATGTTTTTTGACTTGGAGTAGCTGTTAGATTCAACTCTGACCACAAAAAAGTGTTACCTGTTTTGTATGTGCAGTGCTGGCATTGACCTAGTTATTTTTGAAAGCAAGCCAGTGCATGCAACAGTTGCTTGAGCCATGGTACAGCATGAAAATATTTATAAGGCCTGGTACACATGACCGAGTTTTCCTTGTCCAGTTTTCGTGTATCCTTGTCAACGACTAACCGCAATTTTTTACATATTTTCTGGGTGTCCAGTTTCTTAGTCCGTATGCCAAAATGTCTCCCGAGGTTGTTGTCCATCTATTGGTATCACCCCTCAATTTTTACACAGATCACATGGTGCAGATGGGAGATCGACTTTGCAATGTGCTTGCACAGCTCCGTTCTTAGACAGCCTGGTCTATTCTCTATGATAACGTATACAGCGCAAACAGTTATTTCTGGCTGTGACAGGTGTTCATGTTATTTTACGGGCCAGCTGAAATTTTGTCGTATTTTGCAGTACACACGGACAAGTTTACATTGAACATTGTAAAACTTGGTCATGTGTACCAGGCCTAAAGAGCTGTCTTGATTTCCATGGAAAGTCCTGTCAACCAGAGTATTGTCTGCAAAGATCGGATCATTTGTAGGCAACAAAGCCGAAAGACATGAAATTATTAAAAGTTTACATATTTCCGGACAGATGAGATTTTGAGTTGACTTCAGGGCTAGTCTGGTTTTCGGTTTCTAGACATTATTTTGCAAGAAGAAGTTCTTGTGTTATTGCAGGGGCAGGTAAATGTACTCGTACATCCCATTCATGGACAGAGGTTTTTCTGTACCATAGCAAATAAATTTGTAAACCATACGCAGCATGAATTTGCACATGACACACAAGACACTGACGGTTTTGGCTGATGGTTGAAAAAATGATGAGGGAGGGCATGGAGGGAGGCTTTATTCCTCGCCTTTTTTTTCTTTGTACAGATCAGATATATCTATCTTTTCTGGCTAACTGATTTAGTAGAATACAATTTGCATGTAACCAACAATGTTCTTTGAGTTACTTGAGTTACATCAACAATATATTTCCTGTGAATAAAGCAAGACATCAATCAACTCCTCTGACTCCATGTTCAAGAACATTATTTTGGCAAAACTTTGAGAGAAAAAGGTATATTTATTATTGCTGTGGGCGATAAACAGGGTTGACGCAGCACTTAAAAAATGGCATGGCTGTGTCTGGTTAACTTAAGATTTATTCTATTTAGCGTCAGAATAAAATAATTAAAATTAATGTGAAAAGGAAATTATAAGTATGATAGTGATACTGTAACTTTCGAAAACATGACCTGGTTTCCACAAGGCATATCCTGCAAATAGGATGGTCCCTGTGATTAATCAGCTGATTACCAGACATAATAAACTGAACAGCCTTCACGCGAAGAAATATCCACCCCACGACACTGAGGAATCTGTTGAACATTATTTATTCAAATGCAGAAGGTATGACCAGGAAAGGAAAATCAGGGAAATAAAAGGCCGAGGGAATACTGGACAATCGCTGACATTGATCTGGAAGTGTTTTGTGGCCTGTGTAGCAACCTATGATCGATCCCCTACTCATTCAATCACAGGAAGTGAAATTTCCCATCATAAAATCAAGGGATGATCAAATTTATTAGAGCAGGAAGTTGACAAAACGGTTTGGTAATCTTGCACAGGGATCATTTTTCGTCAAGTTTTGCCAGAATCCAAATGGATTCCCGTATTTTTGTCTGTCCTGGAATCTGCGGGAATCTGAACTTTTTTCATGGATTATGACAAAAGAAGGAACTAATGGTGTTACTTGTATCTGTTTTTTGATTTGTATCTTTAAATCCAATAAAATGGTGAATTTAATCAAGAAAATGTGTTTGTTTTACCGCTCGATCGAAGGGTATTGTCGTCATCATGTACGTCTTTCTGTCCGTCACACCAATTCTCGTTACCAAAATATCTTTTGAACGACTTACCCTAAGCACACCAAACTTGCAGTGCACATCCATATGCTCGTGACGCAGAACCCTATTTAATCTGGACCCGATTGGTTGGAAACTTTGGTGGCCATCTTTAATTTATGTGAAACCATTACAGCATTCCCGTTACCAAGATATCTTTAGAACAACTTGCCCTAGGCACATCAAACTTGCAGTGCACATCCATATGCTCGTGACCTAGAACCCTATTGAATCTGGACCCGATTGGGTGGAAACTTTGGTGGCCATCTTTAATTTATGCGAAACCATTTACCTTTTGTATCTCCGGTACCATCTCGCTGTCCAGTGTCAAACTCATAGATCATCGATTTTCAAAGGAATGACCAAACCAGTTTCCCTGATTTGGTGGAAACCTTGGCGGCCATCTTTAATTTATGCATAATCATTAATGATCTCTATCTCTGATACCGTTCATGTGCTCAGTGAAAAATGTAGTATACATCATCGATGCATCAAGAGACTTACGATAAATGACAGTTCTGGTTTCTCTGATTGAGCAGAAAACTTGGTGGCCATCTTTAATTTATGCAAAATCTTTAATGATGTATATTTCTGATACTGTTTAAGTGTTCTATACGAAACTTGGTATACAGCATCAATGTATCCAGAGACTTGCATGAATGAATAACCACATCAGTTCCTCTGAGTGGCGAGAAGGATGGGCGGCCATCTTCAATTTATGCAAAATCATTAATGAACTCTATCTCTGATATCATTCAAATGCTCGATATAAAATTTGGCATACAACATCGATACATCAAGAGACTACCGGTTTCTCTGATTGGATGGAAACCTAACGGGCCATTTCTAATTGCAAAATTTTTGGTAATCTGTATATTTGTCACTTGACTGCTTGGTGTTCCTGACATCTTGGTTCAAGTTGAATACATTATGAATGGCTGGAGCCCAGAGCCGAGGGGTTTTCGGATGCGCAGCTTCGTATTCATCTTTATTATTGGTTAGGAAATACACGTGGCTGGTTGTCAAAATTTGAACGTCTTCATTACTTCCTTTGTGCAGAAGCTGAAGGCAGCGAGATAACCTGGCTTTTGTTTCTTGAAATTCGTAATGGAAACGAAAAAGAACTGAAGAAACGAACGTTGAAGCTTTCGTAACAGGAAACCAGCGAAATAAAATTTATGACCAATATCTAGACCGGAAATCCTCATTAAAATTTTTAAAATTTATTCATCCATGAAAAATATTTGCAATACTACCAGATGAATCTGCATATGGTTGAGACGAATATATGCGACTTATTTTGACAGACTGAAACATCTATGCTTCATAGATGGGCTCTCATGTAACAATAGTATCTTATGTAAAAATATTCACTTGTATATTTCAAGTTGCATAGCCACATGAGTATGTACATCATTCCAGTTGCTCATACAATATAATACATGTATATTGCAGTACACATGTATAGTACATGTATAATGTAAAGGTATTTGTAGTTAAACTTGGTGGAAAATGAAGCACTTGGTCGGTGTCGGCCCTCACAGATATGCTCTGGATAAGAACTTGCATTCTATTGATACTCCGTCGTTTGGGCCATTTCTTCTAACGGTCACATAGTTCATCATTTCTATCAGATGACTTGATAGAGCTATTACATCATAAGATATTTGTATCTAATACCGCTCAAGCCGGTGCTAGGGGTTGTGTGGTCATGTCGATCAAGATGTCCACATGAACAGCTACAATAAAAGCGTGGCTGGGATGCAAATCATCCCAGGTATCTTTTTTAGCCCACCATCACCATATGTTCAAATCAGTTTTCGTCCGTGGTCCGTCCATCGTCCAGCGTCCGTCGTCTGTCCGTAAACAATTCTTGTTATCGCGCTTTCTCAGGAACTGCTTCATGGATCTTTCTGAAATTTGGTACACCGGTTCCCCTTGGGGTCTCGTTGTGCAAGATACCTTTTCTGGACCGATTCGAAAATCCAATATGGCCACGAGGCGGCCATCTTGGATTTCCCCATGAAACTTTGTTATCGCGATTTCTCAGGAACTACTGCATGGATCTTTCTCAAATTTGGTACACAGGTTCCCCTTGGGATCTAGTTGTGCAAATACCTTTTCTGGTCCGATTCGAAAATCCAATATGGCCACGAGGCGGCCATCTTGGATTTCCCCATGAAACTTTGTTATCGCGATTTCTCCGGAACTACTGCATGGATCTTTCACAAATTTGGTACACAGGTTCCTTTTGGGATCTAGTTGTGCAAGATACCTTTTCTGGTCCGATTTGAAAAACAAATATGGCCACCAGGCGGCCATCTTGGATTTCCCCATAAAACTTTATCGCGATTTCTCAGGAACTACTGCATGGATCTTTCTCAAATATGGTACACATGTTCCCCTTGGGGTCTAGTTGTGCAAGATAACTTTTCTGGTCCAATTCGAAAATCCAATATGGCCACCAGACAGCCATGTTGGATTTCCCCATGAAACTTTATCGCGATTTCTCAGGAACTACAGCATGGATCTTTCTCAAATTTTTTACACAGGTTCCCCTTGGGGTCTAGTTGTGCAAGGTACCTTTTCTGATCCGATTCTAAAATCCAATATGGCCAACAAGCGGCCATCTTGGATTTCCCATGAAATTTTGTTATGAATTCTCAGGAACTGCTGCATGGATCTTTCTCAAATTTTGTACACAGGTTCCCCTTGGGGTCTAGTTGTGCAACATACCTTTTCTGGTCCGATTTGAAAATCCAATATGGCCACCAGGTGGCAATCTTGGATTCCCCATGAAATTTTTTTATCGCGATTTCTCAGGAACTACTGCATGGATCTTTCTCAAATTTTGTACACAGGTTCCCCTTGGGGTCTAGTTGTGCGAGATACATTTTTCGGCCTGTTCGAAAATCCAATATGGCCGCATCTTGAATTTACCCATGAAACGTTGTTATCGTGTAATCTCAGGAAATTACTAAATGGATCTTCCTCAAATTTGGTACACAGGTTCCCCTTGTGGTCCAGTTGTGCAAGATACCTTTTTTGGTCCGATTCGAGAATCCAATATGGCCACCAGGCGGCCATTTTGGATTTCCCCATGAAACTTTATTCTCGTGATTTCTCAGGAAATGCTTCATGGATCTTTCTCAAATTTGGTACACAGGTTCCTCTTGGGGTCCAGTAGTGCAAGATATCTTTTTTGGTTCGATTACAAAATCCAATATGGCCACCAGGCGGCCATTTTGAATTCCCCCTTGAAACATTGTTGTCATGAATTTCCAGAACTACTTCAATGAATCTTCCTGAAATTTGGTACACAGGTCCCACATGTGGCCTAGTTGTGCAAGATAACTTTTTTGGTCCGATTCGAGAATCCAATATGGCCACCAGGCGGCCATTTTGGATTTCCCCATGAAACTTTGTTCTCGTAATTTCTCAGGAAATGCTTGATGGATCTTTCTCAAATTTGGTACACAGGTTCCTCTTGGGGTCCAGTAGTGCAAGATATCTTTTCGGTTCAATTCGAAAATCCAATATGGCCACCAGGCGACCATTTTGAATTCCCCCTTGAAACATTGTTGTCATGAATTTCCAGGAACTACTTCAATGAATCTTCCTGAAATTTGGTACACAGGTCCCACATGGGGCCTAGTTGTGCAAGATACCTTTTTCGATCCGATTCGAACATCCAAGTTATGCTTCAAATTAATATGGTATTGCCGAGTTGTGATGTTGCATCACAAGAGTCGGCGGATCAAATGGTGGGGCATATTCTATATATGGAGTATAGAGAATATCCATACCTTCACCTTCTATATCAAGGAGTTCAAATAATTCCGAATGAAAATGTATTTCTTCAAATTTTAAATCAGTTTACTTTAGTCCATGCTGTTGCAAGTGAACTGCCCCACCGTTTCTTCTGGCGACGGGTCGGCTACACGAAGGGACGTCACTCTTGTGACGCAACTTCACAATGCGACAACTTTAGACTACTGCGTGTTTTGATCCAATGGAGATAATCATTATTCAGACACTTTCAAAGTTTCAACATTACTGCACTGACCGGATCCCTTCAGTATTAAGTTTTGTACCATCTTATTATTTTCGAGCATGATATCTGGAAGGAGATATCTCAAACTAGCCCAGTAAACAGAACAGAATTAGCAGTCGTTCCTAATTACATGAGTAGCGTGACTAACGTCACAGGACCTACGAAGTAGGGTGAGGAAGATGACTTGGGGGTCCAAGCGTATTGTTATAGGTCACTTAAGTAGGTCAAATTTCATCAAAAGTAGATCAGCTTAGAACTTGCTGGTAACAAACCCCTGATGCAAGCTCGAGCCAAAAATCAAGGTTCTAATGTCAACGGTTCTCCTTATTTTTGCCGACGAAAGGATTCAGATGGACTCACTCATTACCGGACAATTTGCAAATGAGAGCCTCCAGTACCCAATGATGACATGTGCAAGAAAAAAGAAAAAGTACTATAAAACGAAGACGAATGATCCTCCGGACATTGACTTTCAGAATAACTTTGCTCATTTCACTTGTACTATAACAACAGACATGGAGTACAGTTTCTAGAAATCTTGAAACTCCTGAAACTTATAAAGATAATATCTTGATGTTTTCCAGTGCCCCTTTTTCGAACTTTTTTGCTCAAATTCAAAATTCTACAAACAAAATTACAAATCAATTGTTTGTTCTTAGTACATGTAGTAACAATGGACAAAAAGATCCTCTGGTCATTAGCTTAAAATTGTCGGACAATGGTGGGCGCCAAGATCCTTCAGGATCTATCATTGGTTCTTGTGATGTTTTTAAAAATATGCAGTCAGTATATTTGCATGTGAGGTCATATGACTTCTTCTCAGCGCATTAGCATTTTTTTCACCGCCCTTGTTATATTGCTTTTAATGCTGAGCTAAGTACATGTATTTGTGGAGAGTTTAGAGAGTAGTTTAAAGTTTGAATTCGTCACTGGGTTCAAATATATTTGTGGACGGAAGTAGATACCACAGACGAAGTAGGATATATAATGCCCGTTCAGAGTTGATAGCCAGTGGGATTGTACATTCAGGCAGGTAGAGGTATTTCCCATACAGTACTCCGTAAAACCTATGCGGGATGACGTGCTGGGAACATATGTGGGATGAACGATTGCGATAGGTGACGCCAGTCATAATGCTGGACACAAGCTGCAGGCATGATAGGCTCCAGCAACGTTTCTCCCATTGTGCCGTTGATGTTCTTAATAAAATACTGATTAAAGTAAGGATTTAACTCATATGGGGAAAAAATCCCATATTAACTTGATCATGGGATGATGATTCCCACTCTCGAGAAAGAAGATTCATTCCAACCGAGCCGCATTGTCCTTCTCTAGAGTGGGAATTTTCATCCCATGATCAAGTTATATATGATCCTCTTATTCTCGAAGGCTGCACACTATGTAGATGGGGCGATGCATTCCCTGTGATACAAATCAATGAATCCTCAAACTGAATCCATGTCCAGGTTACACTTAACTGTAAAAATCATGGAATCTTTAGAGGTCAACCATCATTACGTGTACATTTCTTCTGACCCAGAATTTTACATTTATATATGCTATTAAGTTGTACACAGCCTCAAAATGAGAAAATTTAACAGTTAAGCAACTAATTGTTTCAGAATTACAATGATGCCATCGTTTTATATCTGAGTGTTTTGAAATTGATCTCTGACTAACATTCCATATCTCCCCCCCCCCCCCACACACACACTTTAGATCCTTAGGTCTAGAAAGTTTCACATGCTAAAATACATAACCTTATTGATTTTACAATTCTCTGCTCTGTTATTGTTTTCATGGTCTCGGTATGTATTATTTACCAAACATTTCAAATCATCTTCTTGTAATTTATTTTATCAAAATACTTTTGTAATATGTTAGAAAATGAATATATAACCCATTCAGGTAATTATCCATTAATTCTGGTCAGTGCTGTTGATGGTGATCAGATAGTGAATCTCACTGATCTGTAAGAAATCAATAAAATGACCCCATTAACCCAATGTCATAATAACACATTGTTGCTCTTTGGCTTAAAGCTATTGATTATAGCGAAACCCCATGAGGGTTACATAATAGTTGAGACAGAAGTGTGTTACACAAATTTATTAACTTCCAAGCCACTCCACATACATATTTCAATGCACAGGCTTGTGACTTCCATGCAAAAGCTTTGCCAAAGTGCGATGGTTGAATTGCATATGCCAGCACTTGTCTAATTTTGGGGGGGGAGCACATTTTGGAATCACTTTGTCCATCTGTCTGTCCCAAATGTTGTAAATACGATATATATGAATAACATATGGGGTCTTTAGGTCAAATTCGCTCAGGACTGACTTTGAGCTATTTTGAAAGGTCACAGAGGTAAAAATGAGAATAGCATTGTGAATATAAGATGCAGCTGGACGCTGAATATTTGGCACAATGCTGCTTTAGGTCATGTTCTTGCTATACCGACCTTTCAAAGGTCATGAGGTCGAAATGTTTTTAGCAGTCTTTTGCTTGTGAGCACAATATCTAAGGGGCATCTTGACCTGGATGTAACTGAACAATATTTGGACTGTATTTTTACACTGTATTTTTTCCTCCTGTCCGACATTATGCACAGGGCTTAAGATTACCCTGATTTGGGCACACCCTCTATTCGACGCGGCACAACTTTTTTAGGCAGGTGAAATTAGTGAAAGTATTCAAAGTCGCTGAATTCTTGCAAAATAGTTACGCTTTGACTGAAATATGAAACTGAATTGATGAGGAATCTTCATGAACATTAATTGTTAATGCAAGAAAAATATTTTTTTTAAATTCGTGTATTTTTTTTTTTTTTTTAATAATTTTTTTTCTTTTGCTCTCTATTGTGGATGCATCCTAATTTGGGCACAACGTTTAACATTGTATCCAGGGTGTAATCTAAAGCCCTGATGTGCCAAGTTCACAAAAGAGCTTTGTCGAGAGAGTTTTAGTGTTGATGATAACATGCCCTTTCAGACAGGTTACTCGCCAGCGGACCTGCTAGCTACTCAGCTTCTTATGTCTAGTTGGATACAGGGTATGGAATATATGCCAAAATTTGCTAAATGTAGAATTGTTTTCCACAACAGGTGACCTATCATATAAAACATATACATAATTTTTCAACAAAGCTAGATGATGGGTTAATATTTTGAATTACAGAAATGTTACGGTAAACGGCTAAATGGGGTTGACTCAGAGGTTACGCCGAATGTGATCTATGGGTTCCTTAAAACCCTTGCTTTAACATGTCTCTGAATGTGCATAACCCATACAGGTTACCTTGAGAATTATAGTTATGGTAACCTAAATGGGTTATCATGGAAAAAAATATTATAACAATCCTGAATTAATATATTGAATTGCAAAAAAAAAGACTGTTTAGGGCAGCAAGAAAATATGGGGTGGGCAGTGATGATGAACGAACGATTTATTTTAATGAGTCTGATGTGGGCAAATGTCATTGAGTCAAAGCGTCATTGACTTGTGCCAGACAAAAAGACCTGATTGACCAACTTTGAAGAATAACAGCGCAGTATAATTATGTGACTTGTGTCAGCCCCT
>JAVTVY010053197.1:0-25124 GCA_036873755.1 Hanleya hanleyi | reverse complement strand
CATCCTTGATGCTCGGGCTATGGACCAGGAGCGCTCACGCCGGAACCAGCGACGGCTGGTTGGCCTAGTCATGGTCTGTGCCCTATTGACCCTGGCGCTGTGGCATTGACAGTGGGACCTGACTATAAATACGAGGGGCAGACACAGTGTGTGTCATTCAACGATCATCATTGGATCAAGCATGTCACCCGTCCTACGAGCCATCCTTCCCCTTACACCCCAGGTGGGGTTACACGTCTATGAAGATAAAGTCACCCTCGTGGAAGACCGTGGAGATGTTTGCTGGTCGCGCGCTGAGACCGTATCGAATACGGTTACGCTACACCGTGACGGCTGGACCAAATTTAAACGGGTGTTGAGCGGCGAGCTCGATGGACACCTCATCCACATAGACAATGCCATCTACGTACACCGTGGACCGTTCTTCCCACGCCTGGGCCGCTACCAAGACCCTACGCGAGGCTTCACCCTAGACCCCGATCTGTGGACAGCCTTCGAGAAAGTGGTGCCTATCGTGGACCAGCTGTTTACACCGGACGAGCGGTCATCAGACGAGTTCGAGTGGGCTCGTGCCCTGAGACAAGCGGCGGCAGAACCCAATGAACAAATGTCTAGCCATGAACCAGACAACGATGCCATTGATTACCCGGCTAGACTCAGTGACATGACCACCCGATCCTTTGATCTCAAGGGGTTCTCCCTATAAATACGAGAGACAGTCAAATCTGGTACCATTCACGTACTGACCATGGCGGAGGCAGTACGGGCGTATCTCAGCTTGACCCCCGAGGTTTTCCTGCACGTGTATGCGGATACGGTCGATAGCATGGAGGAGGTGGGAGACATCTGTGATGCGGACCCTACACAACCGTGCCCGGCCCACATTCGTCTGTCCCGAGAGGGCTGGACCAAATTCAAACGCGTGTTGTCTGGTGAACTGGACGGCGACCTCACCCACTTGTGTCACGATGTGTACATCCGACGCGGCCCTTTCTTTGCCCAATTGGCTCGGCTAGATGGAGGTACAGTGCATTTTACCCTTCACCCTGATCTATGGTCTGCATTGGAAGATGCCGTAGTAGATGTGGATCAAGTGCTTATCAAGCGGTCATCAGGCGAGTTGGACTGGTCATTTACCATGGACACTGTGGAAGCCAACGAAGAAAATGATAAAGAAACTCCGGCCCAAGATATACCCGTTATAAATAAACGATAGAGCCAGCGTCCATCATCATTTGTCACCATGAAGCGCTGGGAGAAGGTGTTGGATAACTTATACTACAGTCCCGACAGTCCGGCGGCCTATAGTGCATTGTCGACTCTCTATCGAGCGGCCAAACCCCAGGGGATACAACGTGCCCAAGTCCGAGATTGGTTAAGAAACAAGACACATATACTTTACATCGATCTGTCCGTCGCCATTTTCTACGGAACCGAGTCATCGTGGGAGGAATAGATGCCCAGTGGCAAGCGGATTTGGTCGATATGAGCGCCTTTGCCAAACACAACGATGGGAATCGGTATATCTTGACGTGCATCGACATCCTATCGAAGTATGCGTGGGTGGTACCCATCCGGACGAAAACGGGGGCGAATCTCATAGTGGCGTTCAAAGACATCTTCAAGACCGGGCGCAAACCTTTGTATTTGCAAACCGACGAAGGCACGGAATTCCTCAACAGACCGTTCCAACAGTTTCTGAGAGCCCAGAAGGTGTTTTTCTTCCATACGTACAACGAGACCAAGGCTTCCGTGGTGGAAAGGTTCAACAGGACATTCAAAGGCCACATGTATAAATATTTTACCTATAAGAATACAAGGCGGTACATCGATGTTCTCCCGAAACTTGTGAGCGGTTACAACCGAGCCTATCATCGGAGTATAGAGAGAGCCCCCATTACCGTGACCCAACGCAATGAAGCCCAAGTCCGGCGTGTCTTGTACCCCAGGCCATCGCAGCGAACGCCGAAGGCGGTGTACAAGGTCGGGGACTCTGTCCGGATCAGTAAAGTCAAAGGTCAATTTGAGAAAAGTTACTTGCCCAGCTGGAGCGATGAGCACTTCCTGATTAAACGGCGCCTACCCCAACAGCAGCGAGTCTATGAACTGGAAGATCTTCAAGGGGAACCGTTGCTAGGGACGTTTTACGAGATGGAATTACAGCCTGTCGCAAAAACACAGCAAGACTACTACACGGTGGAGCAGATTTTGAAAACGGAACGTCGACGTAGCAAACTGTTTCATTTCGTCAAATGGCAAGGTTGGCCCAGTTCCTTCAATTCCTGGGTCGCTGCCAACCAGGTGGAACGACTATAAAGCCAGACACCACTGCCGTCATCCTTCATTCCACGTCCGACCACAGTGCTATGGACAAACAGCAGCTGCCTCTGAACACAGCGTCTCCCAAAACGCGCAAAGCACAAGTGGGCTTTGTGGTGATACTGCTAACCCTGTTGAGTGTGTTGTACGGAGGTGTGTTTTACGACGTAGCCTATGTCAGCACGTTACTTAACCAACTGAGAACACCAGCCACCAGTGAAACCGGTCTACAGATAGCACCAGTCAACCCCGTATCGAGCCCAGTCACCACCACACCCCGTGTACAAGCCACGTCGAGCTCCACACCATGCTCTACACCTACACCAAGTACACCCACTACGTCTGAAGACCCACCGGATTTCATCCCTCACAGTGAACAGACAACGACCACCGACGTTGTACCCACCCCCATCATCCCTCGCAGTGAACAGACAACGACGACCGACGTTGTACCCACCACTCCAGTTCACTCGTACGAAATTTACAAGAGCGGGTTACCACGACAGCGCATACAGCTCGAACCATGGACCCTCGGTGGCAGCATCCCTTCACTTGCGTCATCGCAGGACCGACGGGTTCCGCCAAAACGCACTTCGTCAGGAAGCTCCTTCAACACGCCGACAGCATGATCACCCCACCTATTGCCCGAGTCGTGTGGTGTTACGGAGAATGGCAGGAAGCGTATGCAGCAATGCCCCACATCACGTTCGTGGAAGGCCTACCCAACCTGGCCGATTTGGAACCCGACACCTTGGTGGTTCTGGATGATCTCATGGCGGAGACGGATGCGCGGGTCACCCAACTCTTTACCAAAGGCAGCCACCATCGACGGCTCAGCATCATCTACATTGTGCAGAATCTGTTCAGTAAAAACAAAGAACATCAGAACATCAGCTTAAATGCCCACTACCTGGTGGTCTTCAAAAACCCGAGAGATACAACTCAACTGCTGCACCTGGCGAGACAGATGTATCCCGGCCGCACACCGTTTGCGTTGGAAGCCTTTAAAGATGCCACAACCCCTCAGCACGGGTATATGCTCTTCGACCTCAAGCAAGCCACCCCCGAGCACCTTCGACTACGGACCGGCATCTTTCCCGGAGAGGCCCACCACGTGTACATGCAAAAATAATGTAAACACACCCACAGTGGCGCCCCCAGCCGAAACGGTACGGCACCCAAAGAAGCCTTGAAACGGCGGGCCAAAGAAGCGGGAGGCGTCTTGGTGGCCAAAGCACAACGCACCGTAGGGAATAAAAGAGCTGCCCCACCGAGACCACGCACCAGTCGACGACCGACCCAGCGACGACGCACATCGAGGAAGACAAAGTATATCTTTTCTTAAAACATGTCCTTGATCCACGCCGAGTCCTGCCCCTCCACCAACAGTGAATTTGATTTGTGGACCGTGCCGCCCACACAGACCAGTGTCGAACAAGGATTATGGGTGGAGCATCTCCCGCTCTCCAGCATCAACGAAACCGGGCCCATCGAGTTCACCATCAGTAATGCGGATACGGCCTATGTGGATTTAGCCCATACATACTTGTATGTGAAAGCCAAGGTGGTCAATGGGGCTGGCACCAGAATCATCCAAGCTGCAACGGTGGGCCCGACGAATCTCTGGCTGCACTCGATGTTTCAACAGGTGGATATTTTTCTCAGCGACAAACTCATCAGTGACTCGACCAACACGTACCCCTATCGAGACACTGTTGTCGTATGGCCGAGAGGCTAAAAAATCTCAGCTGACAGCCGCTTTATTCTACCAGGACACACCCGAGCATATGGACACGGTGGACAATGTGGGATATAACAAACGGAAGGCTTTCACTGCGAACAGTGCCTCGGTGGATCTCATGAAAGCTTGCTTGTTTGTATTTTATCTAGTTTTAACACTCACAATTATTTTCGACAGTGCTACTTCGTCCCGCGTCCCAGCTTTCCTCGTATTCCGCCCCGCGTCCCACATCCCAGTTCGCCAGTAACACTGGTCATGCATAGCATATCACATTGTGTCCCGTGTCCCGCGTCCCAGTTCGTCTACCATACATTCACACTCTACATATACCGTACATAACTGCGGATGGGCGAGGCATGCATGTAGCTGTAATTTCTCCAGCGTCCCATGTCCCGCGTCCCAGTTCATCTGTGATATAGGCTCGCATCTTAGAACATATCGTACCAACTATAATATATCAGTACAACCTTGTTTAGATGCCCCGTGTCCCGCGTCCCAGTTCTCCTGTCATATATAATACATAGCTTACGGGTCCAGTATCCCGCATCCCACGCTTTTGGTAAACTCATTTGGCTCCACCCACTCACTCTCTAATGTATCTTCATACTATCTATACACTACATATATATATATACACCCACATATATATATCTATATTGGTGAAGTATATATATAAATCTATATATATTGGTGAAGTCTTACACCAAAGGCTTGCCCATCGTACCATCGTGCTGCCATATGGACGCAATGAAGACAACTCTGAAATCTCTGTTGGCCAATTTCCTGGTTATCTCCCCTGAATCGAACATTTCTAAACAGGTACGAATTTCCCTCCAGTTATTATATTACAATGTTAAAATCTCCGTCCATGTCCATTGACGTCTAATCCCGGTCAAAGGTCACGCTCCTTGATTAATAGGCCTTCAGAAACTGTGAATGCATACCGTGCAGAGGAAGAAGCGTTGATTTGCTGGAGATGAATTTGGGGTCACACCAAGATTTTATATAGTTTCCCAATATGAGTAATTGCAAATCGCTTATTCAAATGAATAAATACTGTTATCTCATACATATGATGTCGTACTATCACAATGGCACTCTTATGTTTAATAGGAAGGCTAGTATTATGATCATGCATATATCAGTCCGCCCATGATCATCTCATCATAGTTTCATTTACCCCAGCTGGCCTGGGTAGGGGGGGGGTGACACTTTCCGCATCGCCCCCCGCCCCCCTTCTTGTTTTTTTTTCTCCTATCTCCTCCAATTCAAAAAATTGATAGCTGAAACTCCGTGACTTTCTTGTTCAGTATATTAGGGTCATTTTTGAGCCTATTCGCATTCGCATGACCTCCCGAGCAAAGGATCATGGGTAAATTCAAAATGGCGGCCATTTGGAGTACCAGAAAAGTGATGTTTTCGTTAGATTTCTTTATTTTTTTGTTTTTTCTCCAAAATAAAAGTGGGTAAAACATATTTTATTTCATATCAGATTATTATTTACTAATTGATTATGAAGTGGTTTTGAGGAAGAATCCAAAATAAAAAATTCGAAAGTCCTTACCGAAAAATCGTCAAAAAATGCTCTTTTTGAAAATGACGTCATGCCGTCATGGCGGCCCTCTTGGTTTTTTTATTATTATTTTTTTTTTTGGGCATATTCTTGTAGAGCTTGACCCAAAGATATACTGTGGTATGTTTCAGCCCACTAGCCTTTGCGATAGCGAAAATGTATAGGGGGCACTTTCCGACCCCCCCCCCCCACCCCAAGGCCAGGTAGGGTTAATGTAACTATGATGGGATGATCATGGGCGGACTGATATATGCATGATCATAATACTAGCCTTCTTATTCAACCATTAGAGTGACATTGTGATAGTACGACATCATATGTATGAGATAACATTATTTATTCATTTAAATAAGCGATTTACAATTACTCTTTGTAAATTAAAAGCTTGGTGTGACCCCAAATTCATCTCCATCAAATCAACGCTTCTGCCTCTGCACGGTATGCATTCACAGTATCTGAAGGCCTATTAATCAAGGACCGTGACCTTTGACCGGGATGTGACGTCAATGGCCATGGACGGAGATTTTAACATTGAAGTAACTGAGGGAAATTCGTACCAGTTTAGAAATGTTCGATTCAGGGGAGATAACCAGGAATTGGGCCAACAGAGCTGACAGAGTTGTCTTCATTGCGTCCAATTGGCAGCATTACAATGGCACGATGGTACGATGGCACGATGGTACGATGGTACGATGGTACGATGATACGATGGTACGATGGCACGATGGTACGATGATACGATGGTACGATGATACGATGGTACGATGACACGATGGTACGATGATACGATGGTACGATGAAAACAATTGAAATTCAATCAATATAATTTATTTGCGCATGACTTTCGTTTGATCAAGCGACTTGAGCAACTCTTCCGAAGCGCGATGGTACGATGGTACGATGGCACGATGATACGATGGTACGATGATACGATGGTACGATGCGATGGTACGATGGTACGATGGAGGAATTTCCATCGTACCATCGTACCATCGCATCGTACCATCGTATCATCGCATCGTGCCATCGTACCATCGCATCGTACCATCGTACCATCGCATCGTGCCATCGTACCATCGCATCGTGTCATCGTACCATCGCATCGTGCCATCGCATGATACGATAGTACGATGGCACGATGGTACGATGATACGATGGTACGATGGTACGATGATACGATGGTACGATGGCACGATGGTACGATGGTACGATGGTACGATGATACGTGATACGATAGTACGATGATACGATGGTACGATGGTACGATGATACGATGATACGATGGTACGATGGTACGATGATACGATGGCACGATGGTACGATGGTACGATGAAAACAATTAAAAATCAATCAATATAATTTATTTGCGCATGACTTTCGTTTGATCAAGTAACTGGAGGGAAATTCGTCCCTATTTCGAAATGTTCGAATCAGGGGAGATAACCAGGAATTGGCCCAACAGAGCTGACAGAGTTGTCTTCATTGCGACCAATTGGCAGCACGATGATACGATGGTACGATGGCACGATGGTACGATGATACGATGATACGATGATACGATGGTACGATGATACGATGGTACGATGGTACGATGACACGATGGTACGATGATACGATGGTACGATGAAAACAATTAAAAATCAATCAATATAATTTATTTGCGCATGACTTTCGTTTGATCAAGCGACTTGAGCAACTCTTCTGAAGCGCGATGGTACGATGGTACGATGGCACGATGCGATGGTACGATGATACGATGGTACGATGGTACGATGCGATGGTACGATGGTACGATGGAGCAATTTCCATCGTACCATCGTACCATCGTATCATCGCATCGTGCCATCGTACCATCGCATCGTACCATCGTACCATCGCATCGTGCCATCGTACCATCGCATCGTGCCATCGTACCATCGCATCGTGCCATCGCATCGTACCATCGTACCATCGTACAATCGCGGCAGTAAAAATAGGGCGATAGTACGATGATACGACATGGCAGATATCAGCCACCATATCTAATCGTGGCTTGATCGAAACGTTTCTGGCTGTTCAGATGAGTACAGCTCACAGTTTTTTTTTGAAATCGTGAAGTTTGTTATTATCCATAGCATCCCACAAAGATTGAAACAACTTTCCCACATGATCACAGATACATGGTCTGAAATCACTGTATGGGATTCCAACAGGATCAATCTCATCATCTGCAGTTGGCCACTGTAATTCTCTTCTGAAGCGTGTAACAATTAACGCAAAAACAGTTCACCAGTGCTGTTTTCCATGTCTAAAAGGTATCACGTGTTCTCATTTCGAAAGAAGGATAACACCGGATGAGAAATCCTGGAGAATATTAGAACTATCAGGTCAGGATGCACAATTTCATTTAACATTCACGACATTATGTTGAATAACTATCGTATTAATTACCGAAATCTCGTGTAACGAAACGCACATACTAGACTGTATAACGAACATCCTTTTTTCTTTTCTTGAAATGAAAATAATTTATTCACAAATAGATATATACAATACAATCAATCACAATCCGGGTTAAAAGAAGTATCACAGATATGGATTTGACTGTATATTATTTACAAGAGGTAATAGAATTTACTGTTTGAAATGTTAGCAGATACTTTGTACAACACTAGACTTAGATACAGGCCTGTTATTGAAAATGTTCTCATTCCGAGAACACCAAACAGAAAACAGAATTAAGTTAATAAGATAAATAAGAACGTAATGCTGTTCTTTTGATAAATTGACCTTGAAAAGTTTGTACAAAAGATGATGGTCAGAAAAATCAGGAAAAAAGTTACAGTATGAGTGAAGGGTTGATTTAAACATTGTAAGAACACTCTGTGTCATACGACAATTGACAAACAGGTGCTCGCGAGTTTCTGTCATGTTGCAAAACACGCACACAGTAGTATTAATAATATTCCTGTTATAAAGTGTTTCCCTAACGGGAAGAATGTCATGAACAAGTTTAAAAGAAAAGTTTACCAAATTGTGGTCTACAAAAGTAAGGAAAACATTTCCCCAAATCACGAACATCTTTGAGTCATTTTCCTTGTCATTAATGAAAGGAAATGAAACTCTCCGTTGAGTAGCCATCTGACACAAATGCTCACCTATAATACAACGAACCCTATTTCATCTTTGGAAACTAAGGATCGGAACAGGTTTCGCGGAAAATATTATCGGTTGCATTTGGAATTCCACAAGTCAATGCACCTCCGACGGGACTCGAACCCGCAATCCCCGGCTTAGGAGGCCGATGCCTTATCCATTAGGCCACGGAGGCTTGAGATCAAAATGTTTCAATTACGCATAAATTACAAGAGCTACAGAAAATTGCAATTCTCCACTGAAGCGTGTAACAATAAACGCAAAAAACAGTTGGCCACTGCAATTCACTTTTGAAGGGTGTCACAATTAACGCAAAAACAATTGGTCACTGATGTTTTCCATGTCTAAAAGATGTCACGCGCTGCAGAAAACTGCAATTCTCCAAGTTGAAGCGTGTAACAATAGGCGCAAAAAAAAACACAGAGAGAGAGAGCTAGAGAGAGAGAATTAGGATTTAATTTCGCGTTCAGCAATATTTCAGCTATATAGCGACGATCAAACGAAACAAATCTTTAATTATTCAAGTTAATAACTCAGTAAACTAATGCATTAAAACATGTAAAGACATTAAAATTTATACAACAAATCGATCGCTGCAGAAAATTGCAATTCTCCAAGTTGAAGCGTGTAACAATAGGCGCGGAAAAATTATCGGTTGCATTTGGAACTCGACAAGTCAATGCACCTCCGACGGCACTCGAACCCGCAATCCCCGGCTTAGGAGGCCGATGCCTTATCCATTAGGCCACGGAGGCTCGAGATATAAATATTTTAATTACACATAAGTCGCAAGAGCTACATAAAATTGCAATTCTCCACTGAAGCGTGTAACAATAAACGCAACAAACAGTTGGCCACTGCTGTTTTCCATGTTTAAAGATATCACGTTTTCTCGTTGCGAAAGCTATATTAATAGTGTTAAATGAGTTGCTTCGACATGCTATTTGACCAGTCTACCTCAGCCTATAACTACCAACGAGGTGGTTCCTTCACATTCAGTACGAAGTTATACTGACTACCCAATAGGAAATCTGATTGGCCGAAACGCACACACCAGACCGTGTAACCACCACCGTGGACCCATTTTCGTTGTCAACAACGAAAGGAAATGAAATCTACGTTGAGTGTAGCCATCTAACCCAGATGCGCACCTATAATAAAACGAACCCGATTTCATGTTTTTTCTATTGTTTTTTTTCTTTTGAAATAAAAAATAATTTATTCACCGGAATATATACAAGTCCTTGAGACAGTGCCTTGGGAGGCCGATGCCTTATCCATTATAGGCCACGAAGGCTCGAGATAGAAATATTTTAATTACACATAAATCGCAAGAGCTACAGAAAATTGCAATTCTCTTCTGAAGTGTGTGACAATTAACGCAAAAACAGTTGACCAGTGCCGTTTCCCATGTCTAAAAGGTATCCGGTGTTCTCATTTCGAATGAAGGATAACACCGAAATGCACATACTAGACCGTACAACGACCATCTTAGAGCCATTTTCCTTGACAACAATGAAAGGAAATGAAACTCTACGTTGTGTATAGCCATGTAACACAGAGGCGCACCTGTAATAAAACGAACCCTATTTCATGTACTTTTTCTTTTTTTATTTTCTTTTGAAAGATGAAGAATTTATTCACAGATATATACAATTACATTGGTAATACATACTTTTGAACCATTACACAGTGCAGTCCGTTAAAATATAATAATTATCACAGACAATGTTGGACTGACTTTCTTAATTCTTTCATTCAAAGTTTGCAATCAATCACTATGGACTACAAGAAAAAGATAAGCCTTGACTGTTGTATCTCACAAACTGCATTATTTCTGCACCATATCCTGCGAAAGGTTTCTCTTTCCAACCTAATGAAGTCCACATGTGCTCTACTTTTAATAGTTTGCTTTGCGACCGCAGTAATAGACTGAACTGTTCTGTCTTTCCTTTGAAACACCACATCGTTTCGTGCACACCATGTACTAAATAACAAGACATTGATTAGATACATGTGCAATGCTTTGACCTCCGTACTGTGAACAATTTATGAAACAGATGACTATCGTTCATAACCGGGGAAAACCCATCGTACCGTGTAAATATCATTCTAAATTCTTCAAAAACCTGTCTAACAACGGTACATTCTATGAAAAGATGTTTCTGAGTTTCAGAGGCAGTGCAAAATACACATTTATCGTCAGTTGCCACATTACGACGCAATAAACGCTCTTTTACCTGTAAAATATCATGGACTAATTTAAAATTAAAATTAACAAGATTGTGATTCATAAACATGTGAAATACATTATCCCATATATTTGTTCACGTCAACTGTGGCGCTGCTCGCATAACTCTCGGCACTTCCACCGTTCTATTTACAAAGATGCTATATACATGGCAGTGTGACTAACGTCACAGGACCTACGAAGTACAGTAGGCATTAGGACTCGAACGCGAACTGAACTCTTGGAAATCCCCACCCCCAGTTGAAATCCTGCCTATATTAAGATGGGCACCGCCCAAGTCAGCAACCGCCAGTGATTTTCATCAAAAATCACCAGAAATTTTCATCAAAAGTAGGTCAGCTCAGAACTTGTTGGTAACAGTCTCCTAATGCGCCTTCATTCCAAAATAAATAACACTCGCCGATTTAATTTTACAATTTTTTAATTGAAGGAAACAGATTGAATAATATAGGTTCAGTAGATTTCAAGCTTTACGTGTGAAAATACATTTACATCTCTTTAATGGTTTCCAGTGCCCTTGTACAGGATCAAAACAACTTTTTGAATCACATTATTTTCCCAACAATACAACAAATTTTTATATATAGTACTATAGTAGAAAGGTAGCATTTATGTAGTTTACGGTAATTCAACTCAAGACCCACACCTTCTCAGCACAAGATAATAATGATTCTATTTCATTCTCCTGAGCATAACCGGTACAAAGACGAATAAATAGCGTCTCTACATCACGTTGTTATCTAGATATATGAGACAACACATTTTGGGCATCGGCAATCTGATGAATGTACTATTCCGGTTTTCTTGTTTCACATTATATTCTATGACGGTTGATCGGTGATTTTCTTCATTGATAAACGTTAAACCACCTAGCTTTAACTAATTCTGCTAGGCTGTCTTCATTCAGGCTGTACAGCCTACACAGTCCACAGAAAATACACCGCACATTCTTGTACTCCCAGCCTACAATAGTATAGTATCTGCTATACAGGACACCGTGACCACTGTAATTTGATGTGACAAGCAGCACGACTAGAAACCAGCCTCATCTCAGTGGGCTTGGATATAAATCACTGTTAAAAACCACAAGGCTCGGATAGAGCCTCTCTCTGTGTTTGTTCCAAGGACAAGCCTTAATGACTTTTAAATCCACTGATAAGGAGGTCCCCTGGCTCCATGGTCATAAAAGGAACATGATACTGTTAAAGGCCACATGGATGGTATGTATCTATAACAATGTACTTAAGTGTTAATTATCAATCTAATTTTAATCAGAATTATTTCAGATCAGAACTTGCTGGTAACAATGCCCTAATGCACGTTCATGCCAAAAATCAAGGTTCTAATGTCAACGGTTCTCCTTATTTTGCCGACGAAAGGATTCGGATGGACTGACTGACTGACTCACTCACTCATTACCGGACAATTTGCGATCTGTAGCCTACTTCGTAGGAATATATTTTTACATCCGTACATTGTCTGAGGCAAAGTCTGTCTGCTACAAAATTCCCTCAACGCGCCAAGTACAAATTTATAAAACACAGGCATGGTCTCAGAATGCGGAACATTTGGTCTAGCAAATTCTGGAGGTACATTCTTCAAAGATAATCCTATCCAATATATCGCGAAATATTTCCAGTCGACGACTGAGCCATAAATTAACTTTAAAACATGTTTCACTGCAAATTTGTTTAGTTTAAACTCGATGCTCTGAATATTTAAACCACCACTTGAAAACTTGTGATATAACACATTCCTATTTACACCTTCGGGTTTTCCATCCCACAAGAACTTAAAAACATCTTGGGTACATTGTTTAACACATTTTTGAGGCAATATTACACACTGTGCCGTAAACCAGAGCATTGCAAGTGCAACCGTGTTAACTAAAACAGATTTTCCCCTCAGTGTCAAATGTCTTCCCATCCAATTGGACACTCTTTTCTTCACTTTATTTAAAACATGAGAGGAGTTCAATTCCCCCTGATCTTTGCCAAAGTACACACCACAAATCTTATCATTTTTAGCCACCTTGAATCCGGAATAAGGAATCAAATTTTCGTTCCAATTGCCTATCGGTAATGCAGTACTCTTCCCCAAATTCAACTCTGCTCCCGATGCCCTTCCACACTTTTTTGACAGGTCAACGACTTGGGGAATCGAATCTCTCTCAGACAGTATAATTGTTGTATCTTCTGCAAAGGCAGACACCTTGGCTTCTTTACGTGTACCTGGTATACGTATACCTTTGATTTCAACGCTGGCTCTTACCGCCACTAAAAATGGCTCCAGTGAGCATACATACAACAAAGGGGGCAAGGCACAGCCCTGTCTAACACCCCTTGGTAAACCAAACGCGACATCGTAAACTATCCCTTTCTGGACAGTAATATTCCAGTGGGACCTGCATATGGTGTATACATATCACGCCTAGTAGCATTTGCTAGATCCTGTGTTAAATGTGACGATTTTAATCAACGTCACAAAACATTGTTGCAGAAACTTATAAAACAGGGCTACACCACCAAGCGCCTCCACTCAACGTTTCTCAAATTTGGCGATACGTATCGCATGCTGATAGCAAAATACGAGCGTAGCGTGCAAGATCTATGGCATTACGTTTCGTAACTTTTGTCTAATTCCGCTTAACCCGGGGCTAGGGGCCGTATGAACCCATGTACTTCAAGATCCTCATGGTACTCATATGAACAGTCACAATCAAAGCGTAACTGAGATACCTCATTCTTTAGATGACATCTTTACAACGAATATTATGGATTAAGAATAATGATCAGCGATACGGATTTGATATTTTGGAACATCATGATGTCTTGCCGGCATAATTGAAAACTGTTGATCGCTTCTCTCTTGCAGGAAACAAGCCTATGTTTATGTATACTATGATTGCCTTTTTGAATTTGGTGCTAATACTGTTATATGGAATAGGTCTTTGGATTATGGACGCGGATATTCTCTAATGGACGACGGCTGAATTATGAATGACGGACCAGACGCTTGTAATCAGTCACATGATCGTTAACGACAGCAGAACTTGTTATATCAGTATATAATAATTTAACCCAACGGCAAAAGTCATGTCCAAAACCATATTGTTCTAAACATCTAAAAAGGAAAGACGACTCTACTCGATCAAAGGCCTTCCAAATTCAGAAAAAGTGCTCCAAAATCCTTTTGTTCAACATATTTTTTTTTTCTTTTGAAATGAAAAAATAGTTTATTCACAGAAATATATTCATGCTATTAAGCCGCACAATGGAAGTCCCAACTAAAATATCAATATGTCACAGAAAAATAAGGACTTCCTGCTCTGTCATCTCAATAGTCAACTGTATAATCAATATTGTAATGAAAAACTACAATAATAATACTAACTTAGAATTTTGCAATGTACAAATGGCATTATTTCGACACCAAGTATTCTTGAAAGTGGCCGTACTTAACCGCACAAAATCAACACAAACCCTTGACTTAATACATGCTTTAACCTCCTGATTAATGGAATTCACAGATCTCCTTTTGTTTTGAAAAATTATCTCGTTTCGGGCACACCAAACACAAAAGAGGCACACACTTGTCAAGAACGAATACACAGCCGTTTCTTGTTTCGACAATCGAACATCAAATAATTTATGCATCAAATGTGCCTCATTAAAAGAAGGGGAAAAACTGCCATACAACAAAAACACCTGTCTCAAATGCATAAAAACTTGCTGCACAACCACACATTCTATAAACAGATGGTTTCTGGTTTCAGAATTGGTACAAAAGACACACACATCATCGGTACATACATTCCTCCTTAACAACGTTCTTTCACAGGTAAAATATTATGTACAAGCTTATATGAAAAGTTCACCAGGTTATTGTCAATAAAGTTATGAAATACAGCGCGCCAAATAAGGGACCAAGGCAGTGAGGGTTGAGCCATAACAACCCGTGGCGATTCAACAATCTTACTCAAGAAAGCAGTGTAAATGAATTTGTTGCTATACATTTCTGTAGGCAACTGCTGCCCGTTATAAAAATCCTTCGAAGCCGACAGTACAAAACAATAGAAAGCTGACGGCTCCAAAGAATGTGGAATACTAGGCCTAGCCCAATCGAGACATACGTTCCTGAGCGGAATACCCATCCAATATATAGCAAAATGTTTCCACTCCGCATCTGTGCCATAAATCAATTTCAAAACATGTTTTACAGCAAAAGTATTCAACTTACAATCGATATTTTGAATATTCAGGCCGCCCATGTCATAACTGTTATACAAAACGGAACGCTTTAAGCCCTCGGGCTTTCCGTCCCACAAAAATTTAAAAACACTCTGAATACACTGGATAATACATTGTTTAGATAACATTGCACACTGTGCTGTATATCAAAGAACAGCCAAAGCGACCGTATTTATTAAAACAGCTTTACCTCGCAATGTAAGATATCGACCAGACCAACAAGTGACATTCCTTTTAACCTTATTAAGGATATGAGCACTGTTCAATTCGTCTTTGTTTTCACCGAAGAAAACCCCACATATTTTAACATTATTTACAACTTTAAATCCAACCACAGGCAATTGGTCTATTTTCCATCTCCCTAAGGGTAACGCAGAACTCTTGTCAACATTGAGTCTGGCCCCTGACGCCTCTTCAAATCTATTACCAAGTCTAACCACTTGATTAACCGACTCACTGTCAGAGACAATGACAGTGGCGTCATCAGCGAAAGCTGTAACCTTTGCTTGCTTTCTGGTATCCGGGATACGAATACCCTTAATAGATTCACAATTTCTTATTGCAGCAATCAAAGGTTCCAAAGTTAAAACATACAACAAAGGGGAAATCGAACACCCTTGCCTTACCCCTCTACTTAAAGAAAAGCTGTCGGCCACATGGCCATTAACTAGAATAGAACTCGAGATATCAGTATATAACACCTTTATCCATTTACAAAAGTCCGGGCCAAACTTGTATTTCTCCAAGCACTTGAATAAAAATGACCAGTCCACTCTATCAAATGCTTGTTCTTGATCGAGACTGATGAAGCAAGCTGGCAAGTCTTTTTGCCCAACATAATCCGTAATATTCCGAAGAAAGTGTATATTATCCAAAATGGATCTTCCAGGAATTCCACAAGTTTGACCCTGATTCACAATATTATCAACCACCTGTTTAAGCCTGTTACATAACGCTTTGGATACGATCTTATAGTCCACGTTCAATAAACTAATAGGTCGCCAATTCTTAATAAGATCCGAATTATCAGGATCCTTACACAAAAGAGTTATCAAACCAGATCTCTGACTTGAACTCAGACGTCCTTCACTAAAACATTTATTAATAATCTCAGTATATTTTTCACCAATCAAAGACCAGTATTGCAAATAGAATTCCGATGGCAACCCATCGCATCCGGGCGATTTGTGGCTTGACATACCTTTCAATGCGGAAAATAACTCATCTTTAGACATAATACCTTCACACATATCACTTTCGGCCTCGTCTAATGAAGGCAATGAAGATAAAACTCTTCCTGTATATCATCATCAGTGACTTGCTTTGAATACAAATCCTTGTAGAAGTTCCTAACACAATACGAAATTTCATTTTGTTTTACGTGAACCTCGGAAGAGTCTACATAACATTTCAGATTTCTAATTAATTTTTTTTTTCCACGGGCACTTTCTCGCCTGAGAAAATATCTAGTGGGCTTTTCACTTTCATGGAATTGGACTGCTTTAGCCAGAATTACAGACCCTTTCTTACACTCTGCTTGTAGACCATTAATTGTGGCCTTAAGCTCTACAATATCCACACTATTTACTATTGGATCAGCTTTCAGTCTATTTAATTCTAAATTTAAATCAATGAGTCTTTGCTTGGACATCCTGGCTTTTTTGATAGAAAACCTCCGAATTATTTGTTTGACATTTGACTTAAAACTATCCCATTGTTCGATGATGCAAGGCACATGCGTACTGACAAACATGTCACTGTACAAACTTTCAATTCCAGTTACAACCTCAACATTGTTTAAGACAGACACGTTGCACTTCCAGTAGCCAGGACCCCAAGTTAAAACATTTTCAAAAGACATATCAAATAGAGCACAAGAGTGGTCCGAAAAGGCCACATGTACAACATGCGATAAAGATACAGAATTACATAATACATTAGACAAATAAAACCGATCAATTCTGGTAGCGACTTGACATCTAGACCAAGTATATACTTTTTTATCAGGATACATTTTCCTGAAAATATCGCAAATTCCGAAGTCACTTTTTAATGTATCAATTTCACTTTTTCCATCATTCCTTGAGGACAAATTACCACCACATTTGTCCATTGTGTTATCTTCTACAAAGTTGAAGTCACCTCCAAGTATGATAACATCATTACCACCTATCAACTTGTCAATATCACTGATAAACACTTTCCTGTCTGCCGGTATATTAGGAGCATATATGTTAACCAATTTTACTGATGTGTCATTTATGTCTGCTGAAATTATAATATATCGGCCATGAGGACACCTTTGCACATTCTTGATAACACAGTTAACAGAATATCGTATTATAATGCCTACTCCACAACTCTGAGATGAGCCATAGGCCCACCTACATTCACCAGGAATATTTAATTTTGTTGTGTCAGTGAATTTTTCAAAATGTGTTTCTTGTAGAAACAGAATATCAATTTCATTGTCAAAGACAAATTCTTTGACTTGTGCCTTCTTAACATCATCACGAAGGCCATTTACATTCAAAGTGGCAATTCTAAAACTACCACAAACAGACATTAATGTAAGAAGTGAGACAAATAGATTGAACGATATTTTAATAGAATGGGCCTAAGTAAACACCTTGAGCAAAAGTTCATTGTCTTTTGTCCTTTCCAATTCTTTTCCGAGCTTTCCTTGCTCTGGCAGACTTTTGTCTATGTTCTATTAGGGTAAAATCGTCCAAGTCCGACGGAACAGGCGTCATTGTTTCTTGCGACAATTCCATAGACTCTTCATGGTTAATCCCAACTGAGTCATTCACAGAGTCATTCACATTGTTATTCTCTTGTTCTGTTGACTGGGGCTCCTGACTGATGGCCTCGACCGCCACAGAATTCAACTCCACTGATAACAACCTCATTGGCCCCAACGTCAGCTGGTTCGAAATCATCGATGTCGTCATTAATGCCATTCATTTCGGACTCACTTTCAATCTCATTAACACCTTGGAGCAAGTCTTCAACACTTTGCTGGTCAACAAAGGAATTATCGGTCACGACCACCTCCTCGTCTGTGTCACTCCCTGAAACAACATTCTTATGTTGGCGAGGTCCATAGGTTTTAACTCTTGCCGCATAAGAAAATGCCATTCAGATGAATTGTGATCTTCTGATCCACACATTCCACACCTTTCCATACAGTGAAAGCCGTCATGGGGGGTCCTCATGGAGAGAGAAACCGTCGCAGTTCGTGCACCATTTAGCATGGCATTCATGGGCCTTATGAGCTTTTTGACCACATTTTCTGCATTCATGCACCTGGCCAGGGTATGTAAACATTACCAGATCTCCTCCAAAATTAATAAAGTTGGGCACGTACCTTTTCTGATGGCATTTAAAACGATACACACGTATCCCGGTCTTAACATTTGGAAATCCTGCAGAAACTAACAATGGCTTTTTCACGCCCAAACACTCTCCGAATGGCCTCAAAGCCTCTGCAATGGTGTCGTCCAGCATTTCATCAGGGGTCCAATGTGCTGTAACGTTCATGTATACAGAACTTGCCGCGGTGATATTCCATTCCACATCTTCAAGTTGAAAATCCGCTTTAGCAACAGAGCGTTGTGAGCCGCTTCAGACCCCACTTTCAAATAAAAACATTTCTTGAAATAATTCTTCTGAAAACACTGCAGATCTTTCCTTATATCGATCACTCCCTCCAGGAAATCCCGGAAATCACGTTGCGTTGCACTTGAAAATGCTGCATTATCTCTCGTAGCAAAACAAACTGACAGGGTACGAGACAGCTTTGTTGCTGAGTTGAAACTGACGGGTTTCGACATAATGGCGAAACAGTCACACACAGGTCAACGCCTGATGGAAAACACAGAGATAAAGCCCTTATGGGCTATAATCCGTCAAAGACCACAGCAGACAGTCAAGAAGTAATCAATCACAAGTATATGTCAATCCACGTAATCCAAATGTAATAGCACAGTGTTGTTGTTGTAAACCAGGAGCAAACTAGACTAACGTCCACACTCTCCAAAATCCACAATCCCTCTCCTGTTCAACATATTCATATGTATTCCGCATAAGATGTATATTATCGAAAATACGTCTGCCGGGTACCTCACAGGTTTTCGCGGAAAAAATATCGGTTGCATTTGAAACTCCACAAGTCAATGCGCCTCCGACGGGACTCGAACCCGCAATCCCCTGCTTAGGTGGCCGATGCCTTATCCATTACGCCACGGAGGCTGGAGATGGAAATATTTTAATTACACATAAGTCGCAAGAGCTACATAAAATTGCAATTCTCCACTGAAGCGTGTAATAATAAACGCAAAAAAACAGTTGGCCACTGCTGTTTTCCATGTTTAAAAGATATCACGTTTTCTCATTTCGAAAGCTCCGAGACCGTAAAACGACCTACTAAGAGCCATTTTCCTTGTCAACAATGAAAGGAAATGAAATCTACGTTGAGTGTAGCCATCTAACCCAGATGCGCACCTATAATAAAACAAATACTATTTCATGTTTTTTTTTTCTTTTGAAATAAAAAATAATTTATTCACCAGAATATATACAAGTCCTTGGGACGATGCCTTGGGAGGCCGATGCCTTATCCATTATAGGCCACGGAGGCTCGGGGGCACGGGGGCACCGAGGGCGGGGTTATCCTTGATGCGTCCACATATTGAAATATGATAAAACAGTTAGAAACACATGTATACTAATAAAAGGCAGTTACTTACCGTATATATGCTAATAACAGACAGTTACATATCGTATACATACTAAAAAAGTTAGTATACACACTACTAAAAGACGGTTACATACCATACACATACTAATAAAAAAACAGTATCATATGTATACATACTAATTAAAGGCAGTTACATACCGTATACATAGTAATAAAAGACAAATACAGATCGTATACATATTAATAAAAGACAGTTACATACCGTATACATACTAATAAAATAACATTTACGCACCTTATAAATATTAATAAAAGACAGTGACATGCCGTATACATACCAATAATAGAGAAGAAAAGCATCTCCGAGTAGGGATGACAATTTCATTCTGTATATTTCGCTATTATTTATAGCATCTTCAGCAGTGAACAAAGTCAACTTTGTTCACTGCTGAAGATGCTATAAGTAATACCGAAATATACAGAATGAAATTGGCATCCCTACTCGGAGTTGCCTTTCTTCTCTATTATTGGAAAATCATCAGTGGTTCCAATACATACTAATAAAAGAGTTACATACCGTATACCAATAAAATATAGATATTGGTGACTAGCGAGATTATAAAACTGATCTAAAATTATGCAGACCTTTTCTTAAGGCCAAGGCGTCTCTTAAAAAATCCTTAATGCCACGGTCAAATTCACCCCCTGTATTCACCTCCATATAAAGTACTAGTACATAGTTTAGAAGTGTCGTTAACATTTAAAAAATCGTGCCATATATGTTCATGTCCTCGTGCTTTTAATGAGAGTTGAAGAGATTCATACATTGTATGTCTACATTCGGCCAAGACAGGGCAGTGCAGAGTGAAGTGATATAGGTCTTCCCTGGAATCCTGGCACAGCGGACATTGATCAGAATAAGATCTCTGCCATCGGACCTGGTCGACTTGAAGACCAAGGGTATTTCTTCTGGCCCTAAACGGAAGGTAATATTCGTAGAAATCACTACAAGACAAAAGATATTCGGCAGTGCTTGGGTATTTTTTAAACGCGCGTAAAGCGACAGGGTGGACTTAGCGTTCATATCAGTCCGCCACTTGTTTATAGCTTCTGATCTGCATATTTTTTCAAAGCTATTGGCATTTACAGTGATTCCACGTTGACTGAAGTGATCTAATTCATGCTTTTGAAATAGCGCATGCATGTATTCAAAATATGGCCAAGAGGAGCGTCCACCGTTATCGTAATGTGTTCTTAAATCATTGAAGACTACCTTCGTCAATCGCGAACATTCCATAGCCAAAAGTCTTTCGAAATAACGAACCTGAAGGATGTCAAGTTTCGTGCTTAACGGTATCCATCCTCGACCCCCTAAAACGGCTTCGGTGGCGGGGAAGCCAGGATTCCCCAGGATTTTTGCGCCCGTTTTATATCGGAAAGGAGAGGAGCAGCCTATTGTGTGTTTTGGAATTCGTAAACCATACACCTGCTGCATGGCATAAAGCCAGCGAAGAACAGATTTTCCAGAGTGTGTCACCGAGAAATCATCTATTAAAGTCGAAATGACTTGCCAGAGTGGTCAACATATTTCAAGAAGTTTCTGATTCTTATCCCGTAGATATGTTAAAATGTGTTAATGGTCGCTCAATGACTTCGAGAATACAACGCCAACATAATTATAATGGCCACAATCGTCAAGCTGGTCTCCTCCAAGATTCCACTTTCTTCCTTTCTGTATTTTTTCGTCTATCATCATAATTCCGGACTTATTTCCATTGAAACTTATCGTTGCAGTCTACCCTTATAATATCGTTGACTGCACGGATAATATTATCACTGCAGTCTACCCTGATAATATTATCACTGGAGTGAGTGAGTCGATGGTAAAGGCAACTTTTGGCTCGATTCTAAGAGTTTAATAATTCCAAAAACAAATAATAGACTATTGAAGGGTTCTTTTTATTTTCGCCACATAATATTCAAATATAATTTTATTGATCAGACAGAAGCAACCCACGTACCTTCCTTTAGTAAAGCAATTGTTCAATATGACATTAGTAATACTCTGGAATGGCTCACAAAACCAATGTACTACACAGATGCTTCGATTCTGGGCGCGATTTCCCTCCAGTTGAACTGTATCGGTCCTATCGAATTTCACTTCGGCTAACTGTACGTGGCGAGATAGGAACAGGATCCGTCGGGTTAAACGTCCAATGCTGACCTACTTTTATACAAACAAATATTTCAAAAACACATACAATAAAGGAGGGGTATCTGTCTCGCCCCGCTCCCACCCTTCCACCGCTCACCTCCTACTACTGGATCAAAGCTAATCCCGCCCTTCTATGCCATCATATGCAACAAATCTGACGTTCAACAAAACACCGTCGTCCACAATTGGCCAAGGGGCGTATCTTAGCAGCCGACTGGGCCAGAATTAGCCTGGACTTGTTTCCTTCATTGCTTGTAATAGGCTAATGCTTTATAAATGCATTTGTCTTCTCACACATCACCCTATAGTGACGGCTGGCAGCTGGAAAACACGTTTCAGAGCATACTTTGATGAATAATTCACTCCTTCATCGAACCGAAAATGTTAGTACTTTGGAGTATGTATAGAAAACGTGCCATGGAGTCCAAGCAACGGATTGAATGGAGAAAATTGTGCATGGGAATTGAATTACAAGCGTCTAGTCCGTCATTCATAATTCAGCCGTCGTCCATTGCAGAATATCCGCGTCCATAATGCAAAGACCTATTCCATATAACAGTATTAGCACCAAATTCAAAAAGACAATCATAGTATACATAAACATAGGCTAGTTTCCTGCAAGAGAGAAGGGGTCCACAGTTTTCAATGATGCCGACAAGACATCATGATGTTCCAAAAATATATACTTCGTATCGCTGATCAGTATTCTTAATCCATAATAATCGTTGTAAAGTCGTCATCTAGAGAATGATGTATCTCAGTCACGCTTTCATTGTGACTGTTCATATGAGCACCATGCGGATCTTGAAGTACATGGGTTCACACGGCCCCTAGGCCCGGGGTAAGGGGAATTAAGTTACGAAACGTAACGCCATAGATCTTGCACGCTACGCTCGTATTTTGCTATCAGCATGCGATATGTATCGCCAATATGTCCGAAAAGGGTGGATCTCGCAGTCTGCTTTTGCGCGGTCAAATTTCAACCATTATTGGGGAAACACCAAATTTCACTTTCCACACTACCTCGAAAACCAAAGTCACAGCCGAGCCGAAATTTCACTGACATCATATCTATGTTGCAGACAGTATGTATGCCAAAATACAGGAAAATCCGACTAGTAGCTTATATAATATTACACAAAATCACTTCTCCAAATGTGTTATATGAACCTTTTTTGATAGGCCAATGGCAGCCATTGTTTGTCTACGGAGCAACTTCTTGTGAACTATTTTGGTAAACACACCCCGCCCCTGCCCACCTAGCTCTCCCTTACTCTCTCGCCGAGCGTACTTGCCTCATATGAAACGTGATGGTGCCGTGTCGTTTTTCGAACAATTTGCAGTTATGTCAACGCTCTATTATTTGTTTTTAGAATTATCAAACTCTTAGAATCGAGCCAATTTCCCTTTACCCCAACTCATTCACTCCAGTGATAATATATTATCACGATAGACTGCAGATATAATATTATCAGAGCAGTCAACAGAGGAGTGAGGGGACTAACTGCTCTGATAATATTATCGTTGCAGTCTACCCTTATAATATTGTTGGCTGCACGGATAATATTATCACTGCAGTCCACCTTGATAACATTATCACTGGAGTGAGTGAGTCGATGGTAAAGGCAAATTGGCTCGATTCTAAGTGTCTAATAATTCCAAAAACAAATATTAGACTATTTACAATGGGAATGATCCCGTTGACTGCATTTTTCTTTTTTAGAAAACATCGATTGAATAAAATATTTGTTCACTTATATAGAAAATATCTGGTTAACAAAAAAGGATACATTTTAGACATTTATAGTTATCTGATGCATGCATGAGTAGCGACAAAGGGGTGGTTCCAAAATACTGTTATGTAATGCTCCGTAGTTTTTTGTTACTTAATATGTAATGCTCCGTAAATGACCAGTTATGCAATATCTGATTTATTATTAATATTTATTTATTTATAAATATATAGTATTTATCATCCTGATATATATATAGAGACTTTTAAATATTTAATATCAGCAAGATACATTACGTCGGATATATAAATACGAGATCGTTGATCGAGAATATATATATATATTGAAGAAATTTATATCAAAAAAATAACATAACTAGAGATATATACATATCTCTAATAGTTTAAAACAGGTATTTATAAATCTTCCACGTATTATTTTCGCTGATATAGGATTTAAATTTCACTAAATCTAGTGTTTATTTCACCTCCATGTTTAACGGATTTATAACAAATATATATATCCTTTCTTGCAATAAGCCAGGTGGCCCATGAGCATAACTATATTACATAATTATTTGATTTGCTTGATGGCGGAGAGGTATACAAATAATTAAAATTAAAATCGGTGCCGTTTTCAAAAACAATGTCATTAATTTACCGATACTGGACAACATATATATTCAACCACTCGGTGGAATTTTGCCACATATAAACCTTAATATAAAATTGCTGAAGCTAATATGATATCAAGAGAGAAAGTGGTAACTGATACATTACTTTACCATAATATAACTCATTTCTTCCCTTAAAGGACTTCGATACGTCAATGCCAACTGTTTAATAATAGTACGACGGTCTGACAAAATTAAGCTTGCCAGTTTGAATGTACTAGGATGTTTCCAATAGTATTCAGGAATATAACGCTTACGGTAATTGTCATACAACGGACATATTAAAATGAAATGGAACTCATCTTCTAAAATACCGAAAACTGAGCATTTTTTATCATCAATTGGGGTTTTAACAGGGTTTTTTCCATCTGCCCATCTCAATCTCAAGTCTATGGGATGGTGTGCGAAACTGCGCGAATGCCACTCTGATAGACCTAATTTTAACAACATCTAAATATTCTTGAAAATGAAAACTGTCAAACTGTCTATAAAATCTGGCTCTACTAGAATCTTCCAGGCGGGCATGCCAATTTTG
>JAVTVY010053196.1:0-27741 GCA_036873755.1 Hanleya hanleyi | reverse complement strand
GGATGGAATGAGGAATGAGTGGATGGACGGAGGAAAGGAGGGAGGAATGATTCAAGGAAAATAGACTAATACATAAACAAAATATACAAATACGAAGATTAATTAATATCCGTTTCATTCATTAAGCATCATAAATCCTATACAAATCTTGGGGGAAAACAATGATACATTGCATTAGCATACATTGCTGCAAAATCTTCAAGTATAACTAATAATTTTCTTAGTATCTATTTCGTATTTCCAATATTCATGATATGAATATTGACACTGCTGACACTATTACCGCGTTTCTTCACAATTACAAGCGGCTAGTCCGTCATTCATAATCCAGCCGTCGTCCATTAGAGAATATCCGCGTCCATAATCCAAAGACCTATTCCATTTTCCATATAACAGTATTAGCACCAAATTCAAAAAGGCAATCATAGTATACATAAACATAGGCTTGTTTCCTGCAAGAGAGAAGCGGTCAACAGTTTTCAATGATGCCGGCAAGACACCATGATGTTCCAAAAATATCAAATCCGCATCGCTGATCAGTATTCTTAATCCATAATATTCGTTGTAAAGTCATCTAAAGAATGATGTATCTCAGTCACGCTTTGATTGTGACTGTTCATATGAGTACCATGAGGATCTTGAAGTACATGGGTTCATACGGCCCCTAGCCCCGGGTTAAGCAGAATTAGACACAAGTTACGAAACGTAGCGCCATACGTTCGTATTTTGCTATAAGCATGCGATATGTATCGCCAAATTTGAGAAACTTTGAGTGCAGGCGCTTGGTGGAATAGCCCTGTTTTTTAAGTTTCTGCACCAATGCTTTGTGACGTTGATTAAAATCGTCACATTTAAACACAGGATCTAGCAAATGCTACTAAGCGAGATATGTATACGCCATATGGGGATAAGGGATAGTTTACGATGTCGAAATTGTAATCATCTCTTTTGTCATAAAGTCGACGAGAGAGAATGCCCGCTTCATTTTTATAGAGATATAGATCTAAATATGTGCCTGTAGGGCTATCTGTAGTTTCCTTCAAATCCAGTGAAGGTGGATATATATCCTTCACTGCGTCATTTATATAGCGATTATCCACAGCGAGAAGATCGTCTATATATCGTTTGGTGAATGAGAAGGAACGGGCTTTGAATGGATCGGTTTTTGAAAGCGCCTGCATATAGTCATATTCATAAGAGAACAAATACAGGTCAGCCAACAAGGGTGCACAATTAGTACCCATTGGAATACCTATATGCTGGTGATATATTGTGTTGCCAAATTTCACATAGATATTTTTAATGAGAAATTCAAGCAACTCTATAAAAGATAGTGCCACGGCACTGTAGCGCTCATCTGGCTATAACTGGAGAAAGTGGCTGCGAGAAATTTTTACTGAAGAACTGCAATAGATGAGTTTCTAACTTGCGTTGTCTCCCCTGAACAAAATGGCAACATAGTCGATTTCACAGGAGGTCAAGCTGCAAATTCATGATTGTAATTGGAGGTTATGGAATAAAGGCAATTATACCAAAATATAATGTGTGATTGTCAGTAAAGCTGTATAAGCAATAACCAGAACCAATTTTTATTATGTGATTGCAGTCGTTCGTCCGTCTGTCCACTTCGTGTCCGGACAGTACATTGGACAGTTTTTAACCTACATGTACGATTCCAATATTTTGTGGGTATATGCACCAGGGGGAGACATGTCGAGTACGAAATATGTGCGACTGGGTTGTTACGATGGCAATGAGATGTAACAGGACATTTTTCCAATGAAAGTAATCTCTGGTGAGGTATGGCCTAACCAAGACATACCCCCATCTGTCTGCGAAGATGTAAAAGATAGTGCCACGGCACTGTAGGTCATCTGTCTGTAACTGGAGAAAGTAGCTGTGAGAAATTTTTACTAAAGAACTAGTAGATAGACGGGAACGTAACACCATTTGAGACTAACTATATTTATTCTACACGAGCTTTCGCAGATAAATCTGCTTCCTCAGGTGTAGAATAAATATAGTTAGCCCAGTTTTTTTTTATTTCTTGGTTTACGGATTGAAGGCCCCAAAAATTTGGGTCGGTCGGTCGGAAAAAAAAAAAAAAAAATCTCCCTAAAAAAATGAGCACAACAAAATTAGATTTTTAAATGTTGAAGTAAAATCATAGCCGGTATCTAGTATGCAGGACAGCTGCCTGCTGAATGTCTGATCAGTGATAAAAGCTTGCATTGTTAACCCATAAAACAAGAAAACGAGATGGAAAGTGATTTGTTGGACAGAATCTCTCTCTTATTATATTCCTGAAGCATTGTCACTGGGAAAATGTCTGCAATCAAAACAGAATAGTTTACTTAAACCTGTTATAGGCAAGGCCAGACCAGACAGGTTAATATTAGACAGGTGGACAGACGTACTTAACAAAGACAATATCCCTATGCCCAAGGGTTGAGATTAAAAATCATAAAACTGAACTAGCCTTGTATAAATTTGTATATGCCACTTCTTAAATGTCTTGAATAATGAAATTCATATCACATATTACTATTGATGATTGAACAGGTTTCGAAAAATTCGTGTAGAACACTTTTAGGTTGCCGGTTTATCATTGAAAATTCAATTTTAATAGGCAAAATATATACTATTCGAATATTTGACCGTTTTGATAACATCCCGCTTTGATAACTTTTTGATCTATACACAACCTTGACTTCGGAAGAAGATCGTATTGCTTCTGTGCACTCCTAAGAATATCAAAGACATTTATATTTGCGTGGACGGGTTTTTCTCAGTCTCCTTGTGGGCTCGCACAAACACATACCGCTTGCCAAACGACTGCAGAATCTTCGCAGGAATTACAAGCGTCTGATCCATCATTCATTATTCAGCCGTCGTCCATTAGCTCATTCAGTACTGCAGCTTATCCTAGCTGTCAGCCCCAGATAGTTTTCTTGGCCTGAACCCCACTGCTTCCAGCTCAGGGCAGTCAGTAAAGTTGCATAATTATCTCCAAAACAGAAGGCGTTCATGTGTTTTTGTCTGCATTTCAGATCCCAGACATTCTGAAACATTGCTTTATGTCCTTTTTAAATAATATATTTCAACAAAAACTATGTGTGTGTATTATTTTCCTCAAGAAATGCAGTTTTATTCCAAATAAAAATCAGTAAACTCACCGACATGTTCGTAATTTGCAAAATGATACTGCAATCGTCGGATGTTTCGATGGACAACAACCACGTCCAAATTTTTTTTTTTTTTTATAAACCTACGTAATTTCCAAAGATTGTGAGCAAATATTTCTTTGATTACAATGACCAGAAATAACAGATGAATACTCATTTATTCGTGGACATTTGTCAGAATAAATGCAGCTTCCAGATGAGAGACTTCGCGAAATTGCGAAGAGTTTGAGGGGTTTTTTTCGGTCATATTTGAAGGCGTGCATCTCCGCTTTCCAGCGGTTGTTTTTCATGATCTAGGTCACGTTGGAAAGCCGATTCCCCAGGCCCTGGGCTTTCCCAATCTCGTCATAGTTACAATGGATGGCTAATATTACGAAAGCTACGATTGGATATAAATATAATTCATCCGATGAATCTGACATTAGCTCTCGCCATTATCGCCATGTCCCGCATCATCCTCTCCCAGGGTGCTTTGCGCTACGCTGCATTTACCCCTGTAGGGGTCTCGCCATTTTTTACAGGATTCTTGTAAAACCAAGAACTGTTCTATCTGACTGTTTTACTGATCACAAAATGTATATTTATCTCGAAATGCACTAAACAGTTATTCAGTGTATGCCAAAACGCCAGTTTCACACAGTTTGAAGGCAGCTTTTTGACAGATTACCGTAAAACTATATGTTGCGGAAATATATATCGGTGAGAAGCGACTGATATCAATTCGCCCAGTTAGACGGTCGCCATGTTCGTTCACTGTGGCAACAGATGACCTCGGGTCAACTCCGGCACAGTCCGTGAGACCCTTACAGCGCTACATGGAGAGGCGCAAAGCAGAACGTAATGGATGCCTGGTAGAGCTTGGTCCCGCATAAGTAAGTCAAGGAACTCTCCAAACACTGGGAATGCCCAGGAAGCTATACATTTGTGCACAGAATGGCGATAACAACACTTTGCGGGGAGTATTTAGGATAGCGCCACCAAGTGGCGGAAGAGTTGGCGGAAGAGTTGTCTTCCCTCACGGAGAGCGGTTTCCACACAGAATTTTGCCACAGAGTTCTCCGGATTTTTTTTTTTTCATTGACGGGAAAATCGAGTCGGCGGAGAAAAAAAAAGGACCATTTGGAAATTATATTTTTTTTCAGTAAACCCGTTTTTTTGGGTCGGCGGATCCGTAAACCAAGAGAATAAAAAAATCTGGCCTTAGTCTCAAATGGTGTCTATCAAGTCCCGTCTATCTACTAGTTTAATAGACTAACACGGCTAACCCACAAATCCTTACTAAAGAACTGCAATAGATGAGTTTCTAACTTGTGTTGTCCCCCCTGAACACTATAAAATGATCCATGCAGTTATTTCCTGAGATTTTATGATAAAGTTTCACGGGAAATTCAAGATGCGGCAATATTGGATTTTCGAACTGAACCAAAAAAAGGTATCTTGCACAACAAGGGGAACCTGTGTATCAACATCCATACAGTAATATCCTAAGAATTTACGATAACAAAATTTCATGGGGAAATCCAAGATGGCCACCTGGTGGCCATATTGGATTTTTCAATCAGACCATATATGTTATCCTGCACAGCTAGACCCCAAGGGCAACCTCTGTACCAAATTTGAGAAAGATCCATGCAGTAGTTCCTGAGAAATCACGATAACAATGTTTCATCTGGAAATCCAAGATGGCCGCCTGGTGGCCATATTGGATTTTTCAATCAGACTACAAATTGTATCTTGCGCAACTAGACCCCAAGGGGAACCTCTGTAACAAATTTGAGAACGATCCATGCAGTAGTTCCTGAGAAATCGCGATAATGTTTCATCTGGAAATCCAAGATGGCCGCCTGGTGGTCATATTGGATTTTTCAATCAGACCGCAAATTGTATCTTGCGCAACTAGACCCCAAGGGGAACCTGTGTATCAAATTTGAGAAAGATCCATGCGGTTCTTCCTGATAAATCATGATAACGAAGTTTCATAGGGAAATCCAAGATGGCCGCCTGGTGGCCATATTGGATGTTCGAATCAGAGCAGGAAAGGTATCTTGCACAACTAGACCCCCAAGAGGAACCTGTGTACCAAATTTGAGAAAGATCCATGCAGTAGTTAACGAAAAATAATGATGACAAGATTTCACTGGCAAATTCAAGATGGCCGCCTGGTGGCCATATTGGATTTTTCAATCAGACCACAAATTGTATCTTGCACAACTAGACCCCAAGGGGAACCTCTGTACCAAATTTGAGAAAGATCCATGCAGCACTTCCTGAGAAATCGAGATAACAATGTTTCATCTCGAAATCCAAGATGGCCGCCTGGTGGCCATATTGGATGTTCGAATCAGAGCAGAAAAGGTATCTTGCACAACTAGACCCCAAGGGGAACCTGTGTGCCAAATTTGAGGAAGATCCACAAAGTAGTTCCTGAGAAATTGCAATAACAATGTTTCATGGGAAATCCAAGATGGCCGCCTGGTGGCCATATTGGATTTGTGAATCAGACCACAACAGGTATCTTGCACAACTAGACCCCAAGGGGAACCTGTGTACCAAATTTGAGAAAGATCTATGCAGTAGTTCCTGAGAAATCGCGATAACAATGTTTTAATGGCAAATTCAAGATGGCCGCCATGGCGGCCATATTTAAAATCGTATCGACACGGCATGAACAAATTCTGGTGTACTCATTGGGGGAACATGCATGCCAAGTTTCAGCTTAATCGGCCAAGCAGTTTCAGAGAAGAAGATGTTTACGCACGACGGACGACGGACGACGGACGACGCACGACGGACGACGGACGACGGACAGTCAGGCCATGACATAAGCCCATCGGGCCTTCGGCCCAGATGAGCTAAAAAAAGAAACATCCCATGAATGATAGCTCTTGTATGTAGTAGAGCTAAAGAATGCTTTATGGCTTCTGGCATTAATATATCTACGATTAGTTTTCTTGAACACAGATACTATTAATGAACTGAGACGGTCAATAAGGTCATGATGAGGGATTGTAGTATAGAGAGTTGAGAAATCCCATGTGGATACATGTCTGTACGGTATGTGACCTTTAGCATCAAGTTCTTCCGTAAGACATTTTGAGCTTTTCAATATCAACATACATTCAACGCCAGAGTTTTTAGAAATAATGGCGCAATACCTTTCCCAAAATGCTTTTACCTCCTGAAGGGCCCTCGTCAATAGGGTTGAAAGAAGCTTGGTGGTGCAGCTTCTAGAACCAGCTATGAATCTAGCTTTGTATGGTGATTTATGCATTTTGGGAGCCCAGTATAGTTTTGGTATGTCGTTATGATTCATGTTCATGTTCATAGAATTCATGTTCTTAACATCATTGGTTCCTGTTGCTTTAATACATTTTATTGAGAAGCAACAGAAACTTGATAATGTGGTGTCTAGCACTGTAATTGCACTTGTATTTATGGCACCAATGTAAACGTCCTGTCTGTGCCTTGTGCTGTCTTCAGTGTTGTATAGGGTGGATGGCGGATGTCTGGTTTCATGTTGCATCAAATATTTATTCTTTGAAGCAACAGGAACGCAACTTGGCTGGGTGGTGCTTAGTTGGTTCGTCGTGATATGACTGAAATATTGTTGAAAGCGACGTTAAATCCTATTCGCTCACTCACTCACCCCGTCATTGTCATACATAATGTTACTATTTCTATCCGTCGAATAGATTTTTGTGCACCTTAATCGCCGGTTGAGTGGATCATCATAGTCTGTATCGTGTAGCGCTTGTAAATTTTTCGTCGTTTTCAAAATTGTATTATGGATACATTCAGTTTGTAGTGTATGCCAATACATCACTTAGCTGTGATATGATTTACGTAGAGTTTTCTTCATCTCTGCGATGTAATCACCCTTGGCCACTTCTGCCGATTTATCTTCACCATAGCCTTGATTTAAACACTGTTGTTTCCTCTCCTCAATATTTCTGCTATACACTTTTGTAATAGGACTGGCAAACAAGTTTTTCCAGACATTAAATTTAATACGCTTCCCCGTATCGGAATCTCCTTGGAATGTATACTCTCTTCATAGTCTCTCTCATAATCTTAAAGGTATTTTCTTTTGTCTCGTTTCCCTCCATTGATATTCATTATCTGACGCTGACCATTTTGGAACTCTCATACGCACTCCGTTTCAAGCAAGGCGGAGTGGACTTTTATGACCGCTTTCTCATATGCAAAACATGACCTTCTCCCATCGGTTCTTGACTTGATGTAGAATAATTCCATAGTGGAGTTAGATTGGATATTATGTGTGGAAATTCAATCTTAATAAATTAAAATCCTATATGATTGTCTATTGTATGATCGCTACATGATCTTATACTCGCCCACCTTCCTCCATGTTTTGTTTAAATCCGGGTCTTCAAACTCTTGGCCAATCGTAGCCCATCTTCTGTACTCTCTGAAAATGACTCGGAGTTGATCGATACTATCCGAGCCGTAGCCGATTCGAGCCGGAGAAAAAAACATGGTGACTTCGAAAGAGCAGACAGGGGGAAACATGTGGTCAGACAATGTCTGAACACATCAGTCAAAGCGTGAACGAGGCCTTGAAGCAAGTATTTATTTATCTTCCATCGTCCTTTCTATTTCCTGCGTTTCCAACTTTATCTTTTCGTGTCGCTCGATTTTTGCGTAACACGGTCTACATGTACCTCTACCACTCGGCTCCACAAACGAATACAAAACTAACGATATTTTTCGCAATTTGTCATCATTTAACCGTAGCTTGTGGTTACTTCTTTTGACCACTTTCGTTTTGTTTGTTAGCGCATCTACGGAACTTATGATGAAAGAATAGCCACATAGCGTACATATGTCATGTAAAAGGCACGACGTCGACTCGTCTCTCATGGAGGCCGCCATGTTGCTGGCTGTAAACTTCCGGTAATTTCGGGATTGTGGCGGACACGATCGGAAAAGTTCGGGAGTGGAAATGCCGCTACCTAAAAACGGATATGATTGGTCCGTTTGCAGCACTGCATATTCATGACATGACATCACAGAACATGGAGGGAGATGGTCGAGTACAAGATCCTGTATCGACCATACGATAGAGAAGCATATCGGATTTTAATGTATTAAGATTGGTGGAAATGGAGTGAGTGAGTGAGTAGGATTTAACGTCGTTTTCAACATTGTTTCAGTCATATACGACGGTTGATGGAAATGGAACTGGTAGCTGTTGAACTTGTGCTGACAAAATAATCGGATTGTGCATTGGTGCTGGGCACGGTAGTAGAAGTTAGGGTTATCCAGAATCAAGTTCTCCGTCGTCTGGTATTAAGTCCCCCATTCTTCGCTGGATGTGGTTTCAAATCGAAGAATAGATACCAATACGGACGAGATGTAGCTTCGTAAAATCCATAAAAGAAGACGTGTTTCGAAGAAAGATCCGTCTGCCGAAGATTAGAATTTGCTGTCTATCGATAGCAATATTGAATAGAACAGTAGGGTGATATCTCGATATGCTTTGCGTTGAGGATAGAGATTCGAGGTCAAATAAATTACGGATGAATTTCTACGATGTGATGTGAACCTTGGTAAACAGTTCGGCAATGTTTTCCTCTTTTCCCCACGCTTTATCTCACCGACAGGACGATAGACGATAACGTTGGTTTGGGCAGAGTCGAAGTAATACGCCTCGTTGATGTCAAATTTCTATGATGCGAATCTTCGGTAAATAAGGGTAAATAGGTCAAATGAATTACGGACAAATTTCTGCTCTGTGGACCTTTGATAAATCGTTCGACGATGTTTTCATCTTTTTCTCACGCGTTATCTCACCGAGAGGGCGATAGCGATAACGTTGGTTTGGGTGGAGTCGAGGTAATACGCCTCGCTGATGTCACATTTCTGTGATGCCAACCTTCGGTAAATAGGTCGGTGATTTTTCCCCCCTTTTTCCCCAACACTTTACCTTATTGAGAGGAAGATAACGTTGGTTTGTGTGGGGTCCAAGTAATACAACTCGTTGATGTCATGTCGGGAAGAAAGATGACAGGATTCAGACTTACAAGTTCATAAACTGACTACTGCTGACTGTAACACCATACGATACTTGTTCACACCCTGCATACCAAACGGCGGCTCCAACTTCCGCCGGAGGGTCAACTTCCGCCGGAGGGAAGAGCGCGGATAATGGTAGGACAACTTGTTGATTTTTACGTTGATATGTCAGAACCATACCCTATCAACAATATCACATTGTCTCAGTCGTTAGATGATACGTGTATTTAACTAGCTGACGTGTTTTTGAGAACGAGATAATTCTAAATAGACAATTACATCCATTAGAAGCCGAATCTAGAAACCTTTCTTAGAAAAACTACATCAAATATGTATTTTATCTAATTAATCAAGAATATACCTACGACCGTTGTGTAGAAGGAGGTTGTCTTTTAATGGCAAGATAATATTTATATGTGAAAAGAAGAATTTCGATGATTTTGAGACTCCTGAATATGACCTGTGTGGAAGTGGTGATACAACATACGGCGGAGTGAGATCTGATTACCGCCGGAGTCAATAATATTATGATACAGTTACCGCCGGAGTATCTAACAGGCACGGGGGTTGTAGCCCCCAAATAAGTTGAGCCGGAAAAATAAATAAACACTACTAACGTTTTGATAGTTTTCCAGAGAGAATGGCAAATGTGATGCGGTAAAAAGCCTACTATTATCAGAATGCAGCAGGGCGCAGCGTTTTGCATTTGTAAATTCGACAATTTTCTAGGTTGTTCGTCTGTATAAGTCTTATGAGGGTCTCAAAAATAAATCATGAAGGCTGAACCGAAAGTGTTGGATATCTTAAAGTTTTAAGAATGAACAGGCCATGCAATAAAAAACATAACTGTCGGGACTTAGTTCCGGATTGAACAACCTTTCACCTAAGGGGTGTAGGAAGCCATGGCTGTACCACTTTTGCGCAATAAACAAAAATATGAAAGAAAGAAAAAACAAAAAACGAAAAAAGAAATAAATAAACACAAAATGAAAAGCAAACGAACTACGCAGTTTTTATAGCTTCCAAGTTGAAGAAGACTTTGATCGGTCCAGAGCGCCAGTGAATTTGATAGCGGCTCTGAGCACCGACCGTGAATTAATAACATGTGCGTGCGTTCATATGCATGATGCCGTTTGATGTTCACGTTATTTTATCAACGAAACAAAAAATTAGTTTTCTTCATACAAATTCGTTGTTCGTTTGTTCAACTTGTCATACACGCTAGGTTGTTTCTGGGTGCATTCTACCTTTCCCGGTCCGTACCGGATCTTGTGATTAAGCTTCTGGCGGCCCCTGGACTCTCGCCTAAAGTGATAGGATAGTGGCTGTACCACTTTGAATTTGCTTCCGACGCCCCTGTACCTTAACCCTACCAGGCCTGGGGGGGGGCACTTTACGCCCCTCCCCCTTGTTGATTTTTGCTCGTATCTGCGGAACGATTGAGAGCTGAAACTCCGTGACTTTTCCGATTATCATATTGGGGTCATTTTGAACCTATTTGTATGACCCCCCGAGCAGAGGATCATGGGTAAATTCAAAATGTCGGACATTGGGGGTACCAGAAAAGTGATGTTTTCGCCACAGTTCTTAAAAAATTACACAAAAATTCGCATATTGATTCAACGCGATTCTATGCATTTTACTGAAACCATATGTCTTAGCATCACAAAAAAACATCCCCTGATTTTTCCCGCTCCCTCCCTTCCCCCATTAACCCTACCGGTCCTGGGGGAGGGAGTGTTAAAATGCCCCCCCCCCCCAACAAACTTTCTGCGATATCTCCGGAATGCCAAAAAATGAAGAGCAGAAATTTCGTCACGTTATAGATTATCATTATTATCATTTTGAGCCTATTTGCATAACCTCACGAGCAGAGGGTCATTGGTAATTTCAAAATGGTGGCCATGTGGGGTACCAGAAAAAGTGATGTTTTCGTCATATTTTTACTTTTCTGTATAGAAAAGTGGGCAAAACTTATTTTATTTCATACCAGATTATTATTTACTAATTTATCATGCAGTTTTTGCGAAGAAAAAACAAAGTAAACAAATTCGAAGATTTTTACCCAAAATCGTCCAAAATGCTCTTTTAGAAAATGACGTCTGTGGCGTCATCATGGCGGCCATCTTGGATTTTTTTTGCATTTTCTTCTAGAGCTTGACCCAAAGATATAGTGTGGTAAGTTTCAGCCCTCTAACCTTAGAGATAGCGAAAATATTTAGGGGGGGGGGCCAGGCTGCGGTCGAAAAGTCGAAAATAGGCTGTACACTCTAGAAAGCACAATTTTAAATCTAGATTTAAGAATATCCCCGACCTACCAGAGAGAAGAAAGTTGGTTCCGTTAGTTCACTCTACAAAAGTCCAAATATTCCGTCAAAATGCAAAAATTCCTCAGTAGAGACCATAAAAAGTGATTAATTCCATTTCAAAATCCATTCTACTTTTCGTTGTACATCAGTCTAAAAAATACAGTTCTCGAAAGTGGGAAATAGCTGTCAAAATGCCAGAACGCGCCATTTCACGTTTAGATTTTCAAAAACAATTCCAGGAACCCTCACAAGAAAACACAAAAAATATCAAAATACGAGCGATAATTGAGAGATGTTTTGCGATTTTATCCATTGGGAATTGGCCAGAATGCGTCTCCCGCTGCCTAGAACCCCAGAGCTTCCGGGGCCTAGCCGATCCCCAGTCTAACTAAAATCAGACCCAATATAATCTAACCAAATCCTATCTTTATTACCTAATTTTTCCATAAACCGTGTAGTTTAAACAACTCAATAAACTCAGAAATGGTTATCTATTACCGTACTTCTTGTTCAGAAACGCTTAATGGTGCTCTAAATAGATGCTCTCAACAGTGTTTGAGGGTTATCCGATACCTAGACTGTATCTGACGGATACACATTCGCAACATTCTCACGGCGTCAGATTGTATATCTCATACTGTCAGAAATTTGGTTGTATCACCGACAATTTAGGGGGTTACACAGGGGAGAATGATTCGCCAAAGAGACCGGAAAATTACAATGCTGAGGAGAACGCCTTGGCACGATGGGCGTGAATGTCGAGGATAAAATTAGTGATGATCATGGCTATGTCTGCATGGTTAACATATAGTAAAGTGGCCTGATCGTGTACATAGACAAACGCAATTAGAGATTAGATCCTCCGGCGGTAATCGTATCTTCGAGACATGTTCCTCCGGCGGTATTTGTATCATATACGAACATGCATGGGCTAGAAAATCTAACATTGACCGAAGTACATTGAACTATTTGAAACTACAAGCAATCAGCCTGCTGTTAAGGAACTATTCTTCATATATCTGTAACTTATTTGGCTAAGGATACAAAGATAGATGATTTTTTAAGCATCTAATCACTGTTATGTTGCAATCTAGCTCTTAATGTCAGATAAAATGAATTGTTATTAAAAAATAATACAAGGACGAGTTGAAAATTTCACACGAATTGCTGACGCGTCCCATTGAGAACATTTTCTCATTCAATTGTCGAGTAGTAAATACGTGAAAACTACCCAAAAAATGAAAAATCTGAACTTATTTAGCTTCTCTAATTTGTAATTTCCCTCCGGCGGAAGTTGACCCTCCGGCGGAAGTTGGAGCAGCCGTTTGGTATGCAGGGTGTGTTGTTGGAGAGTGGTCAATATTCGCATGCTCCAAAAATGTCATGACCCATGATGTTTTCCACCAACCTGTCGGGCAGCTGACTATTGTGGTAAAGGGATGTTCTGCTACTCTCAACTGCATCGTCGTTGGTTGAATGGGACGTATCTCTTGGTTATGTATTACATGTATATTCACTCGTTTCAGCATTTTCTGACAGATCAGGCATTGAAATGCGTTCGCCATGTTGATACTAACATCGCTAACGTAGTCTTCTCTCCGTGGGAACATAATAGAGCTACAATAGTGATGTGAGTCGTTCGGTGCTTTCTCTAAAGAATGCGACCATTCTTCTCGAGATAGTTTTATTACAAGTTTTAAAAATCCATATATTTCTATAATTAATTCCGATTTGATGACGTCATTATGACATTACTCGTGAATTCCCTTCGTTTGTCTATATTTGAGGGGTGACGCCAGAAAGGACAGCGAAACAAAGGGTGTCCCTGTGTTATATACTCCTACTCAATTTATCATACAATCTCTTCAAAATTCGAACATTCCCTATTCAAAATTTGTTGAGCGAGACAATCGTCCCATTCGAGTCTGTAGCCTAGTTCATTCAATATTCCCATATTAAAAAAAATCTTTCAACACGAGCTCGCTCTCTCGTTAGAAATTTAGCCATGCATGAATATACCTGAGCCAGACTTTAAACTGAATGGCAATCAATATTTTGTATCAGCGTGCAGATCTTAACAAAGCGCATGTACCCCTATACTCTTTTCTAATGAGGTCAAAAGTTTACCAGGCCTAAAGTTGATGACTCCAAAAGATCACGAGGTCAACAGGTCACTAAGACAAAAGTTCTCGAGATCAGAAGATTTAAGTTCACGAATTTCTAAGTTCGCTAGCTCAAAGATCAGGAGGTCAAAAGTTCACGAGATTAAATGGCGTCATTTCTGATCTCCTTGCTCATTTGTCTTCGAAAGCACACTTTTCCACTTTTCCACTGTTGAATAACGAAGTTGCCGTACATTCAAAATGTCAGTCTTCTGCTTTGAGAAGCAGTAATCCAAATCTAATTTTCACATACCTTGACATCTATCCAACATTCTTTGCAATAGCCGAATTTACATCCGGGTGTTTCGCAGCGATGGAAATCAGCGCACTCTTTATCTTCACAAACCAAGCAGGTGAGTTTTCCACTTTCAAATATCTTCAAACAGGAGCAAAGTCTGGGAAACTGATTGCGCAGGGAAGACAATATGCCTGTACGTCGCTGAAGAAAACAGAAGAAATTGTGGTATGAAACAGAATTTCCTATCGTCTTGGGTTGTTTCGTTCAGCTACCTTGATCAGTTTGGGACGAGGTTCTGGTTGGTTAAGTACGAAATTATGAGAATTATGAGAGATTTGTAGCTTAAACCAAACAAGTATTTTGTTTGTAGTCAGCGAGTGCCCGCGTCATTCTCAACCATATATGTGATACTATTTTCGCCCAAAACTCTCAGCCAGGTTTTAACTCCTGTCCAAGACAAGAGGTTGCCTACAAACCTCATACTTGTCCGCATTTGGGAAAAGGCTGCTCAAGAGTGTTGGACAACGAATGTTCAATGGACTTTTTGGGCCTGTCACGGCCAGGTAGGTTCTACCAGAAAATGTTCACACAAAAAAAACAAGATGGCCGATTTTATGACGTCCCAGTGATGCCATTTTTTGTAGATATTTCGGTCAGATTTTTGAAATTTTGTATTTATGTCATTTTTTCGTAAAAACTGCATGATACATTAGTAAATACTATTCTATTATTCACCATAAACATCTTATGTGTTTGTGTTTCTTTAGCGTCTTACAACAATTTATGCATGTTTAATTGTCTATCTAAGTACTATAGACAGGTACTGAAGACTGTACATTTTAATTAGACGTCTACTTTGGAGCTTGTCAAAATCAGCAGGTAACTCTGCATGAATATCATCTTCTGCAGCGTGTAGAACAAACTGAACTCTACAAAATGACTACCATTTTACCGTGATATCGATAATTATCACGCTTGAAACAACTTTGTAATTCTCTCCGCATAAAACGCCAGTACAGTTTTTAATGTACCGGGCATTAATTACACATGGAGACGTCATAATATATTCATGCTCACTGGCAGAAAGGTCATTGAAGTCGTATAAAGAAATAACCGACGGTCTGTGGGAGTGTCGCTTTTATCGCATGCCCAGTGAAATTTCTGAATGAGAAACCGCACACACCTCTATGACCGTACACGTCATTGTTGACTTTCGTGCTAGTGACCACAAATACATTATGACGTCTCTCTATGCAATTGAGCCCCGGTACATGAAACAACTGTACTGGAGTTTTATATGGAGAGAATTACAAAGTTATTTCGAGCGTGATGTATTGTCGATATGATAGAGTAATGATAGCCATTTTGTAGAGTTCAGTTCATACAGAACATTTATGCAGAGTTAATTATTGATTTTTGACAAGCTCCAAAGTGGACGACTAATTAAAATGTGGACAGACTCTAGTTATTGTCCCCCGCCGCAACGCGGCCGGGGACTTTAAAATGGTTCTTGCTTCTTTGTGTCCGTGGATGTCCGTCCATGTCTGTTCGAAGCGATAACTTCCTAACGCTTTGTTGGATTCTTCCGAAATTCGGAATATGCATTCCTTGCGGCAAGACGCCAGTCCGTATTGCATTTCAGCAACATCTGCCTGAAGGTGGCGCCGCTAGTTCTTGCTTCTTTGCGTATGTGGATGTCCGTGTACGTCCGTGCATGTCTGTTCGAGGCGATAACTTTCTAACGCTTAGTTGGATTCTTCCGAAATTCAGCATACGCATTCCTTGCGACAAAACACCAGTCCGTATTGCATTTCAGCAACATCTGCTTGAAGGTGGCGCCACTAGTTCTTGCTTCTTCGTATCCGTGAATGTCCGTGTACGTCTGTTCGAAGTGATAACTTCCTAATGCTTTGTTGGATTCTTTCGAAATTCGGAATATGCATACCTTGCGACAAGATGCCAGTCTGTATTACATCTCAGCAACATCTGCCTGAAGGTGGCGCCACTGGTTCTTACTTTTTTGTGTCCGTGGATGTTCGTGTACGTCCGTGCATGTCTGTTCGAAGCGATAACTTTCTAACGCTTTGTTGGATTATTCCGAAATTCAGTATTCGCATTCCTTGCGACAAGAGGCCAGTCCATATTGCATTTCAGCAACATCTGCCTGAAGGTGGCGCCACTAGTTCTTGCTTCTTTGCATCCGTGGATGTCCCTGTACGTCCGTGCATGTCTGTTCGAAGCGATAACTTCCTAAAGTTTTGTTGGATTCTTCCAAACTTAGAATACGCATTCCTTGTGACAAGATGCCAGTCCGTATTACATTTCAGCAACATCTGCCTGAAGGTAGCGCCACTGGTTCTTGCTTCTTTGAGTCCGTGGATGTTCGTGTACGTCCGTGCATGTCTGTTCGAAGCGATAACTTCCTAACGCTCTGGTGGATTCTTCTGAAATTCAGCATTCGGATTCCTTGCGACAAGAGGCCAGTCCGTATTGCATTTCAGCAACATCGGCCTGAAGGTGGCGCCACTGGGTCAAAATAGATTTTTTTTTCCGTGTACATCTGTTCGAAGCGATAACTTCCTAATGCTGTGTTGGATTATTCCGAAATTCGGAATACGCATTCCTTGCAACAGGACGCCAGTCCGTATTGTATTTCAGCAACATCTGCCTGAAGGTGGCACCACTGAGTTTCTCTTCTTCTTGTCCGTTCCAGTCAAAATGGGCCTTCAATTTTGCTCTATGAAATCATTCTATTCCACATCATATGATTTACCCTAAAGCTTTTGCATGAACCATATTTTATTTCAGAAGTATAATGTGAAATAACTGGCGGGGAAATCCCCGCAGTACTGAATCCCTGATTTTTGAATTTCGTGTCATCTTAAACGGAGGACAACATTTCCTTCAATTTTGCTAACAAATAATTGTATTGCACATCATAGGATTTACCCTGAAGCTTCTGCACCAATCATTTGTCTACACACGTATATTACTATATTAATTACAACTGTGTTCCTAATGTTTGGGTGCACACTGTGCATGATCAATTTCCTGAATTGAGCTGAATTCAACCTTGCTGGTCTACAGACTGACAGATGATGGCATGCAGTTGTCAGTGCAGTTGTTCATGTACAGGGAGCTTTCTATGAATGGGGGCTTTCTTTTTAAGCCCCAAAAGGCTTAATATTTATCAGGCACAGACCCATGTTTTTACCCCTCGGCCGTTTTTGGCCATGGGGTATTGTCATCATCTTGTCCGTACGTCCGTTCGTGAGCGAGATAGCCGGAAAACTGTTTCGCTGATGAATTCCAAATTTGGTATGCTTATTTGCCTAGTCAAGGACCAGAAGCCTATAGAATTGGGACCTGATTGGGACCTTAGCAGCCATCTTTAATTTCATGCAAAATGGATAATGATCCATATCTCGGAAACCATTCAACTGTTCAATACGAAATTTGATATACATCATCGATACATCAAGCACCTTTCAACGAATTACCAAACAGGCTTTTCTGATTAGCTGGGAACCCTGGATGCCATCTTTAATTCATGCGAAATCGATAATGATAGCATACATATCTCGGTTACCATTCAATTGTTTTATATGAAGGTTGGTATATATCATCAATACATCCAGATACTTTGAATCGGGACCTGATTGACTGAAAACCTTTGGTGGCCATCTTTAATTTAGGCAAAATCATTAATGATCTATCTCTGATTCCGTTGGAGTGCTCAGTGGAAAATTTGGTATACATCATTGATGCATCAAGAGACTTACGATGAATGGCAGATCTGGTTTCTCTGATTGGGCGGAAATCTTGGCGGCCATCTTTAATTTATTCAGAATCTTTAATGATGTTTATCTCTGATACCATTCAAATGTTCTATACGAAACTTGATTTACAGCATCGATGTATGAAGAGACTTGCATTAATGAATAACCACATTAGTTCCTCTGAGTGACGGGAAGGATGGGCAACCATCTTTAATTTATGTAAAATCATTAATGATCTCTATCTCTGACACTGTTCAAATGCTCAATGTAAAATTTGGTATACATTATCGATGCATCATCTCGGTTACTTCTACACGATGTGCCTAGGATACAGTACTATACTATACACAATTTTTTGTAATTCAGCATCAAGAAAACCACCATCGATTGCGTTTTCAATGGTAAAAGGGCTAAAAATACACTTCAATGCAGAGTGATTTTGATTGACGCCAGAAATCGCTCAGAGCGCTTCTTCGGTGATCTAGACCCCAGGAGCATCTGGGGCCTGCGTGGCCCCTGGATCCTTACCTAAAGTGCAATGATAGTGGCCGTACCACTTTGAATTTGCTTCCGACGCCCCTGTATTAACAGACCGTGTCAACGTACTGTTCCAGCTGTCTCCCGTTCAGTGATTGGTCATTCGACCCCGCCATTTTAAACTAATACGAGCATTTTCATTGGATCACTGTTTCGCTGATGAATTCCAAATTTGGTATGCTTATTTGCCTAGTCAAGGACCAGAAGCCTATAGAATTGGGACCTGATTGGGACCTTAGCAGCCATCTTTAATTTCATGCAAAATGGATAATGATCCATATCTCGGAAACCATTCAACTGTTCAATACGAAATTTGATATACATCATCGATACATCAAGCACCTTTCAACGAATTACCAAACAGGCTTTTCTGATTAGCTGGGAACCCTGGATGCCATCTTTAATTCATGCGAAATCGATAATGATAGCATACATATCTCGGTTACCATTCAATTGTTTTATAGATAGATAGATAAGATAATTTATTGCGTGAAGTTTGTGCCAACATTTGGCTAAAAACGCATACATAGAATGAATAAAATTGAACATACAAATACAGACATTAAGACACATTGGAACAAATGGTTAAACGTGTTACCAGACCTTCACATTAACAACACCAACAACAAGGTTAATACAGAAGTACATGGACAGGACAATTTAACAAGCATGCTGGTTGTAACACAATTGTATCCACTTAAATATCACAGAGTATAGCCCATGTTGGGTATCGCACCATAGAATATCACAGATAATTTTATGCCAGTCAAATTTTACTGTTCTTGGCAAAAGCACTCGTGCACAAACTTTGCTAATATTTTTGTTACAACTACATTTTCACAGACCATTAAAGTGTTGAAGACTTCTCCAGGGTCACCGTTAACATCTATAATGTGTTTAATGCTTTGGAGGAAGTCCCGTCTACGAGATTCATGTTTTTTACAGTGTAACAGAAAATGTTGTTCGTCTTCCACTGTATGACAGGTCTCACAAACTCTATCACATCTGGGAGTCTTGGGATTTGTGTACCTTCCACTTTCAATTTTTAATTTATGCGCACTAATACGGAGTTTTATTAATGCTGTGCGCTGATGTCGGTTAGTCACTGCCATTATGTTCTGTTCCATGCTTAAGGTTTTTTTCATGCAGCGATAGGTTTCCAGTTTAGTTGACTGATTTAATTGATCTTTCCAAAAGTCAGTAAATTTTTCTAGGAGTTTGGATTTAATATATTTACTTGTGGCTTTCGGTGTTTGACATCCAAGATTCTCCCAGATATGGTAAGAGTTTACCTCTGCTAGAGCATGTTTAATATAACTAATCCAGTTCGTACAGTTGTTAACTCTATTATCCTCAGCTTGCTCCAAAAGAGCTTTATACACTAGAGATGATGGATCAGAGTTGAGTATATGAAGTAGAAAGTTTACGCTACTTGAGATTGCATAGAGGTTAGTTGGGGCGCGTCCTAATTCCCCTAGTACTGCCATGTTCACAGCTTTAGGGTGTACCCCAAGGATGCTTTTACAAAATTTTACGTGAACCCGTTGAATGTCACTTGGGGCGTTGATGAGTTTAACCACATCCTTGGATTCATTAAGGTATCCTATCCAGACCTCTGACCCATAAGTGAGGATAGGCTGTATCATAGAATCAAATAGTTTGCATGACAACTCTGGTCTAATACTATGAAAGTTCAAGGCATGTCTAATATAGTACAATGCTTTGCTTGCTCTGCTTGCCAAATTAGATATAGCTCTATTGAATTTCCCATTACTATGTAGCACTAGGCCCAGATATTTGTAGGAGTTGACGCATTCAACTCTTTGTTCTCCAATATGGTATATACGGTTACTTTTTTGGTTTTGCCCAAAAACAACAATTTTTGATTTCTCTACATTAATAGATAGCCCCCATTTTTTAACGTATTCACTGAGTCTATCTAGCTTGGCCTGCAGATCACATTCATTGAGGGAAAGTAAGACAATATCATCAGCATAAGCTAAGCAGTGGACTGGAGAGTCCCATACAGAGGGTGAGCTTTCGCTTTCCATAGCTTCTAAAAGATCATTGATGAACAGATTAAATAGTATCGGGCTAAGAACACTGCCCTGGTGGATTCCCCTTGTGACTGGAAAAGTCTTACTGAGACCACATTTCAATTTGACACAGGATTGACTGACAAGATACATGTTCTTAATGATCCTGTACAGGTTACCTCTGATTCCAGCATTTAGCAGCTTAAGGAATAGGGCATCATGCCATACCGAGTCAAATGCTTTGCGGAGGTCAATGAAGCAGGAATACAGCTTACCTTTTTTCTTGGTATATTTATCAATTAGAGTTTTGAGCACAAAAATGTGATCAGATGTTCTGCACCCCTTCTTAAAGCCTATTTGTGATTTAGATATTAAACCCTTTTCATCTATAAATTTAATCAACCTATTATTAAGTATTTGTGTAAATAGTTTCCCTAGACAGCTGGTCAGGGTTATGCCCCTATAATTTTGGGCATCAAAAGGGCTACTCCCTTTATGTATTGGCACAATCATGCCTTGTGACCACATAGTTGGAAAATTACCAGATTTAAGAATTGCATTAAAGAGTTCAAGTATTAGGTCACCAATATATGGGAGGGCACTTTTTATCATTTCGTTTGTTAGACAATCAATCCCCCCAGATTTGTTGTTCTTCAATTTTCTTGCTGCATAGACAATTTCCTTTTCTGTTATTTCGATGTCCAACTCTGAGTTGTATGTTACATACATTTGTTCAAGGTGTTTTAGTTCTGATAGGATTTCATCTTTGTGACTTCCGCCCTGATTATTTTTCTGTTGATGCAGGCTACTAAAATGATCATGAAAATCGCCAATACTTATTCTTTCACATGTATTGGAGTTGGTACTTTCATTTTTTAGTTTTTTCACAATATCCCATGCTAGTGAGGCATCTTTATCACACATCATGTTCAGTTCATTTAGCAAGTTGCCTCTATACTGTTGTCTAGTACGCTTAGCTCTGTTTTTGTATTCTCTTTGTTTACTGAAATACTTGGCCTTGATGTGAGGATTATCTGGATTTCGATTGAATGCATTGTTATATTTAGTCATTTCCTGTTTTAAACTTTTACAATCATTATTGTACCATGGTTTGTTCACATGGTTTGTCATTTTGTTTGTGTTACAGTTGACTTTCTGTAAACAGTTGTCCGCCGCCATTGTTATAATGTTATTGAATAAATTTACACACTTGTTTACATCAGGTTCATTAGTTTCTAATTCTTCCCGAATAGTCAATTTGATCTCAGGGAGGATATTTTCTATATGTTGAAGAAAATTGTCTTCACAGGATTTTTTCCACACATATTTCTGAGGCAGTGGGTATGACTTGGAGGGGCTTCTGTTTTTTATAGAGTACTTCATAGGACCGATTTTTAACAAAGCTGATATGATTTTATGGTCTGAGAATTCACTGAGGGGGTGGACTTGCATATCAATGACATTTCTATAGAATTCGGCGTTAGTTGCAAAGTAATCTACAACACTAGCACCTAAGCTGTTAACCATTGTAAATTCACCAAAAAGGTCACCAAGTGATCTACCATTGAGTATTCTACAGCTATTGGCTATACACATTTCAATCATCCTCTTGCCCATTGGTTTAATTACTTTGTCTTTGGAGTTTCTTTGTAGGCTCAGGTCACTAATATAGTGGGAAGGTAAAGGGACATAATTAGTTTCACTACTACATGTATCTTCCACAATGAAGTCGGCAACATGCCCTGTTCTTGCATTTAGATCTCCACAGAACATCACATTGCCTTTACCGGAGAAGAAAACTATTTCATTCTCAAATTCATCAAATAGATTAACACTATGTTCTCTACCATACGACGAATTTTCAGGCGGTATATAGCTGACACATAAAAATAAATCTTTCACCCAACCAAAGAAATCTTTGCTCAGCTTTACCCAGACTGTGGCACAACAGTCCGTATTGACATGTGTTATGCCATCAGATATTTCCTTTCGAACCAGTAATATAATACCCCCAGAGTCCCTTCTCGCCTTCTTATGTCTAGGTCGGTCAATTCGACCCTTGGATACAAAATTGGGTATAGATATTTCACAGTTCTTGTTGGCATGTGTCTCAGTTAGACATACAATGTCAAATTCACTGAGATTGTCTAATAGCATCTGATTATGTAGCTTAAATTGTTTCGACCCATGTAGTTTGTGCGAAATTCCATGAATGTTCCATGAGCAAATACTAAGTGTGTCCTTATGGCATATTTTATCCATGATAAAAGAGAGTATGTAAAATATAGGATCTGATGATTAAAATTAATTGTCTCTAAAATTGTTGTCGGTTAAGAGATATACAATTGATCTGATTGAGAACATTATGAATGAAAGGGCTGTTCCAGACTTTAACTGCACATAAAAGTTACCAATTACCACCAGTATAATAGTTCTCATAATAGAGGTCATTGTCATAGGAAGAATCTCTCCTTTCATAGTCACCATGATCATCATTATGGTAGTAAGAATTGCTTCCCCTGGATTCTTGCCTGGTTGAGGAGTTCCATCTGTTCTGTTCTCTGTTGTTGTAGTAGTCGTATTTCCTATGCGTGTCCCTTCTAGGTCCCCGGTATCCATTTCTGTTCGGCTTGTCGCTGCGTCTATTCCGTGAGTTCATCTTGCTGTTTTTTCCAGGGTGCACATTACCGTTGATGGCACGGTTCACAGTATTTATCAGATTTGACGCAAGGAGTTTTGTCCCTTTATCAGCCAAGTGAAGCTGGTCTTCCATATAGAGTCCGTTGGATAGGACCCCTCTGGGCGCTAGGTTTTCGTGATTGGCGAAGAAAATGTTGTCGAGGGACACAAGTTTCTCTTCGACGGATGCATTAACAACTTTGCGTTGCACATCTAATTTTCTGTCTCCCACAGGGATCAGCTGGGAGACAATAATAGCGGAGTCAGGCAAATCACGCCTAATCTGACCGATTTCACTCGCATAGGCCTCAGCACAGGATTGGGGAGGTATCCCATCTCTTAGGTTGTTTATTCCTGTGTGGATGACGAGTGTATCCCCGTTCCTCATACCCGCCTCCTGGATGGATGGTTGAATTGTTTGAATCTTCGATGATCGTACCATTTTCACTTCAAGACCAATACTATTTTCTAGTCGACTAGCATTGATATGTTTTGTAATGGAGCTCCCAGCAAGTACAAGCTTGGGTTTACTGGTTACAATAACCGGACGCTTTTCCACCGTTGTGCGTTTTGTTTCAGGTATTTTAGGTAGAGTTTGTTCATTGCCAGCTGGCAGGTTCTGTTTTGATCCGGGTTCTCTCATTTTAGCAGGCGAATTTTCCACTAGGATTGAAGTCGCCGAGAGATTAGCTGGGAGATTAGCTGGAGCAGAGGATTTCATCAGATTGAGTGAGTTATCGGTTTTATCTTTGACAGCACTGGCGAAAGTTTTACTGGTTTTCTTTGGATGGATGAATGGGTGATTGTTGGTTTCGTCTTGTTTTGGGTTGATCAAGCACCTCACTTCGGCACACAGAGTCGAGGTTTCGAGCTTGTTGTTCTCAAGATTTGCCTTGAGCTGTTCAACAGTACTACACAAGGATTTGATCTGTGTGTTTAATTCACCTGTGGCATTGGAATGCTCCAGTAGCCTGCGGTCAAAGTTTTCTTCTGAAAGATTACACTTGATCGACAGTTCACTAATTGGGGTGGGTAGCTTTTTACACATGTCTTCAATGCATGACTGCAACAGCAGGGAGTTATGATTTACTAGTTTAGGAAGATCTTCCTTCATCACTGATAAATCGTGTTCTAGTTTGACTTGAGCGAGTGAAGACTTGTGAACAGTCTCTGCAATGCTTTTGCAACTCTCAGCGAGGATTTTGATAGCATCCTTAATTGAAACGAGTTCATCGGTTATTGGTAGTCCTACCTGTGTAGTACATGTAGGAGATTTACTATTGTTGGTTGATAGATTGTCCTCTGACCCTGTGTGTTTTCGCACATCGATGAGTTCGATATCATGAGGGGAACACTGTTCACATTGATATTCGCGATCTTTAGTTGCAGTATATTTTGAGAGTTCGTAAACGGGTAGTTTTGAGCAGGGGTAATGTACCCATTTGTCACACATATCACATTGCAACATTTTGTCATTATCAGACAATGTACATTGAGAGCAGCTAGAAAGTGTTACCTGTTCTGTTGGAGATTCAGTTGCTTTTCGTTCATTGTTTGTGTTATTATATTGGTTCGCCTCTTTCCCTCCTTTATCTGTGGATTTATTTTTATCACTGTTAATGTCGGCCATTTTTTTCCGTGCAGACGAGGTTCTTTGTCCGCCGCCATCTTTGCTCGTCGTTGATTCCCAATCTTTATGGTCCAGGATTCCGACACCATCTTGATCATAGACCATGAAGTCAGCGTGGCCAGCCCCCAGCATGGCCTTTTTAGCAGGTTGATATGTTAGGTAGCCTTTGTATAGACTATGTTTCACGCCGACCACCTTCGCTTTGCAGTGGTCCCAGCTTGTGAATATCCCACAAACGGGCCCTTTGGTCACTGCGTAGAAGTTGAATTTCGTTTTTGTCGGCATTCTGGACGGCTGTTGTATGGCGTGGAGGCAGTTCACAATATGTTGATAAAGGTGGTATGGTTTTAAAAGCTGGTAAGCAGTCCAATCATTATAAAATCTTGTAAAAGTTAAAACATTTGGAGGAGTTGTTAAAGTCAGTCCTCACGTTCCGCCATCTTGACCGGAAGTCCATATGATGTGATCGTAATCAGACTTTGATGTCATGGATCAGAGTTTATGGCTTCAATAGGTTTTTCACCACATCTGTTACACTGTGTTAAAAAATCTGATTTTATGTCATTTTTCGTTGAAAAAAATATCAAGTTCTTTACTCAGCTAAGCTGTGCAGACCTGGGGTATCTGGTAAACATTTAAGTATAACATTATCTTGTTTTCTTGCCAGGAATCCTTATAAAAAATATCTGAATATGAGAATGGTGAATTTTCTGAATTTGCCCGTGACTGCGGTGTTTGAAGGTTTTCCTGTCACAATGTTGTTCTATTCCCGAGGATTCATAAAAACAATGTGGATACATCTCTTAAATAAAATGAATGATTTACTGAAACAAATGAAAGCGAAGTTGTTAACACTGTAACAGACGAAGAATGAAATGAATCTTGCTAAATTTGGACTGACAATGAAGGGAAATTATTCATTAATAATGTGAGCTAACTGTTGTAGAATGGCTGAATATTTAAAAAAATAACTTATACTAGGATGAGGTCGTGCAACCTGGTGTAGGTAGCCACACAGGCCCTCAAAACAAGAGTTTTGGGGGGTGTGGACGGTGGTAATTATGGTGAAGTGTTGAAATATTGTGTCTCCGCACAAATATATATAACCGCATGCTTTATATAAAAATACACCAAGGTCTGAAACACACTTTGGGTAAAACGAGAAATAAACGGTTTACCTTCAAACAAAATACAAACAGCATATGCTACAATTGTCACTCTATATATTTCCGTCGTCAAATTAGTAAAGTTGTGCAATTTTATACCTTTGGTTATACCGACGGTTTGATATAATTTATTGCGGACCCATCCATAATTACTAGTGGTGCGACTTGGATGAAAACATACCAAAGATAAGTTTTGCATGGTGAGTAGACAGGTCATTGCTGTATTTCAACAAAAACAGTGGATATTTAGGGGTCGGTGTGGTGGTCTGCGTGGCCCCCATGGACAAAACGACATTTTCTATAGGACGCTCGGTCTCCCGAGAATTCCAGCATTTGAAACAAGAGGGAGAGCCCGGACGATCCATCTTATTGGACTACATAATCCCTAGCCAGTCATTCATTCCCTATATATTTTTAGTTATTGTGTTGATACTTAGTTTCCCTTTTCGTGACAATCCCTTTCCAAGAACAAAAAAAAAGAAAGAAAAGAAATATTATTGTTGTTGTTGTTGTTACCGAAAGAAAATGATGCTGCAGAATGGCAGAAGAGTAAAGAGGATGGAAAAACACACTGCATTGTTAGAGCATTTACCATCATGTGTCACCCATGCAGGTTTGAGAAGACGCATTATTGCTTCGTATGCAACTGTCTTATTTAAGTTTGCAATTCATGACAACACCAAAGTACGTCAGCTGACAGTGGTCCATGTTTGAGGCCATTATTTCACGACATTTGTTGGATTGCCCGCCATGTTTAAAACATAGCAAATCTCGCGCACCTGCGAGAAAGTTGACGACGAGGTCAACTGGTTCGGGGACCATCTAAAAATATCAACGTCACTCGTGATGATGAGGAGGATTATAAAGCTGCAGTGAAATCTTAAGCCTATACCATGATTATGTTTTAAGCATGGTGCGTGTGATGCGAACGCACCCCCCTTTTTGCCCGTATATTGGAAATACGAAAATTATGCTTTATGCTGGAATTATCAGTTTAGCATTAAATTACGCTAAAATGCAGGAAATCAAGCGTAAAAATTCAGAATTTTGCGGCGGGGGCATGGCTTTTCTACGGAGCCGTAAAAGGGACATGGAAATTATTTCCGTTCTGGGAAGTAATCGTTTGGACCGTGCCTCAACAAATCAACTCAAAATTGGGAATTGAATTTCCGATATCGGGAATTGTCTCCGAATTTCCGATATCGATAATTCAATTTCCGATATCGGAAATTAAAGGACATGAATTTTCGATATCGGAAATTTTAATTCCGATATCGGAAATTTCAATTCCAATATCGGGAATTCAATTTCCGATATCGGAAATTCTTGAATAAAAAGCACTTTGGCTTGCCATAAATTAGAGTATAGGCCTAAATGTATTAAACAGACCATCATTCATGTGTTTGTGAGCGTATCATTTAAGTTGGGGTTTCAATATGTACATGTGTCATGTGTGTTGCCGTGTAATAACTTGGACTGTTGCTGTTGTTGTTAGACTCAAGTTATAGGCCTACTCTTCCCAGTCAATCATCTGCGCTAACCCAGTCAAAATGAAACGACAGAAACGCCTGCATGGTCGGATGGCGAATGCAACTTCGGTGCTGTATATATACCGTAAACTGGGCTGTATTCGGACAGTGGGGTGAATTCAGACAAAAGACCAAGAAAAGTACTTTCTTTTTTCCCATTTTTGCGAAACTTTTACTGGTCACGGAAGTGCAAAGCCCTGTATGGCCAGATCGTAATGGATATTTTCCGAAACACATAATAATTGGCGAGATAATGAAGCCAAAAATTAAAAGCATATTTTTCCGATAAATGTTCAGTTTGTACATGGAGTTAAATAAGGAGGAGAAACAACTCCGCCAGCCGCGGGTCGCTGACCCGTGAGGTCGCCTGCAGAGCTATTGTATTCTGAATGGCTGTCAGTCACGATATGTGTCCGTTTGGTGTGCAATGTGATAAGATAGATAAGACTTTATTT
>JAVTVY010053195.1:0-26781 GCA_036873755.1 Hanleya hanleyi | reverse complement strand
ATAGCCCCATATAGTCCCATACTGGGGGTATAGGACCAATGTTTGTCCCCCTGGGAAACCTACTTCTAGACATTTGCGGTAGGGTTGTTTGGATTTATTTTTCACGTCTCGTCATTTAGAACACGATAGGAATTCCCAATCGAATTAAATGATTTAGATCATTGTAAAACGCATACAGATGACAATGAATATGAAATTTCTCACTGGCAGAATATTAACTCCCATCAGTCCAACTATTTTACGGAAACATCTTTTGCAGAAGAGCCAGAAGTAAACAACGCAAATAACAGTGGGTCTTTATCGTGTTTACACCTAAATGCTAGGAGTCTAAGAAAACATTTTTCTGAAATTACTGGATTCATTCAGAATCTGAATCACCAATTTTCTATCCTGGGATTTTCTGAAAGCTGGCTGGATCCTGTGTTTGAACGTCTATTCGATATACCTGGATATAAACCTTTCCCTTCCTCACGAACTAAAAGAAAGGGTGGCGGTCTCATTCTATATGTTAAGGATACCATTCAATCTTGCAAAGTTCGCGACGACCTGTCATCCTGTGATGACAATGGCGAATTTGAATCACTGTTTCTCGAAATTGATTTTGATAATACCAAATACATTATTGGTATATTTTATCGACCGCCTGGCAAGAGCTTGAACATTTTCAACCACCATTTAGCTGACATCATGAAAACATCTGACATTGAAAAGCATAAGTGCATCCTGATGGGAGATTTTAATATCGACCTCTTCAAAACTGATGTTCATACACCATCAAAAGACTTCCTTGACCTTCTGAAATCCTACTATTTCTTCCCCAAAATAACTAAACCTACCAGAGTTAAGTCACACACAGCAACATTAATAGATAACATCTTCATAAACTTTCACGAAGATAACTTACTATCTGGGATATTTTTAACTGACATCACTGATCACTTACCCATCTTCCACATACTAAAATCTTCTCCCATCTGCACACCCTTCACAAAAACTATATCCTACCGCCGAGTCACTCCTGAACTTAAAGATACTTTTAGACAGGTAATAAATGACACCGCTTGGGACAATGTTATCCAAGAAAGCAATGTTGTCAGTGCTCTAGATAATTTTCTCACAAAGTTTGACTCCATATATAACGAGTGTTTTCCGTATGCAACTTTTGAAGTCTCTCCTAAGCGGATTATCAAACCTTGGATCACTTATGGGATTCTTACTTCCATCCATGAAAAAAACAGACTCTATCGCGAATATCTCGCTTCTCGGGACGAAACCTCACATAAAGAGTACAGAACTTATAGGAATAAACTGATCCACAGTATTCGCCTGGCCAAAAAAAATTACTTCGAACAAAAGTTTAATGAATCCAACCAGGATATAAAAAGTACATGGAAAACTCTCAGCCAGTTAATGAATCGCAAGAAAGACACATCCATATCTAAATAGTTTATTGTGGATGGGAATGAAATCACAGATAGTCAAAGCATAGTAGATAAATTTAATGAGTATTTCAGCACCGTGGCTTCCACCCTGAACTCTAATATCCCTACAGTCCCTCCAAGCTTCTGTGAATTTCTCGGTCCCTCTACTCCCGAAAATTTTGAATTTACCCCAACAACTTCCATTGATGTTCAGAACATCATTATGACTTCGAAGTCGGCCTCACCGGGTTTGGACAGTATTTCTATGTCTCTCGTCAAACTCGTCGCCAAATCTGTCTCTGCTCCACTTGCACACATTACGAACTTGTCTTTTAGATCGGGTATTGTCCCAGATTCTCTTAAATCAGCCAAAGTGACTCCAATATTCAAATCGGGTGAAACAAACCTTTTTTCTAATTATAGACCAATATCTGTATTACCAGCTCTAAGTAAAATTATTGAGAAACTCGCAATAAAAAGGATCGCAGATTTCTTAGAGAAAAACAATATTATATCTGACACTCAGTATGGATTTAGATCTAATCATTCAACCTCTCACGCGGCGATTTCTCTGTATGATATATTGGTCACTGCCAAGGAATCTAGAGAATATAGTACAGTTACTTTCTTGGATCTTTCCAAAGCTTTCGACACTGTCAATCACGAAATACTGCTCACTAAGCTACACCATTATGGTTTTCGCGACACAGCAAATAAGTGGTTCAGAAGCTATTTATCTAACAGATCACAATGTGTCTACTATAACAGTATGCTTTCTTGTTCCATGAATATCACTTGTGGAGTACCCCAAGGATCTATCCTTGGGCCCCTTCTATTTTTACTATATATTAATGACATTAATAATGCCACTGATTTACTTAAGGTCATTCTTTTTGCTGATGACACCAGTGTTGTTTATACTTCTAAACACCTCGACAGTGCTGTCACTGTTATGTCACAGGAATTGGAAAAACTATATATTTGGTTTTGCGCCAATCGACTATCACTAAACGTAAAGAAAACCAAATTTATGATAATAAATCCCACCAAGCAGCGCCGGCGGCACGTGCCACAGCTATTTATATCCGGTGAAGAGATTGAATTAGTAAATAGTTTCAAATTCCTCGGAGTTTTCTTCAACAATAAACTAAACTGGACAAACCATATTGACTACATTTGTAAGAAGGTGGCAAGAAACACTGGGGTTATTAACTTTATCAAAAACTCAGTAAATAAGAAAACACTACATATCTTATATTATTCGATGATATACCCATACCTATCCTACTGTAACATCCTCTGGGGAAACACATATATGACTCATCTGAAACCGTTAATATTGCTCCAGAAGCGTGTCCTCAGAGTTATTACTCTATCGCAGAAACGCGAGCATACTCAACCACTATTCACTCATCTAAAAATCACCCCTTTGCACGATCTGAATTTATATTCCTGTTTAAACCTGGTTCAAAAGTTTTTGTATCACCCTGAAACAATGCCGGTTCTTTTCCGTAACTATTTTACAAAACTGTCTGAAGTACACCGCTATCCCACAAGGAACCAAGAAGTAAATTTATATAGACCTTTCTATTTCTCTAATCTTTCGTATTATACAATTGGAGTCACGGGGCCACGGGAATGGAACAAGTTACCCTCAGTTCTCAAAACCATAAAATCTTCATCACTATTCAGGTCTAAGCTTAAATCTTATTTACTCGAAGTTTTACCCGTTTCTCGATGATAATTTCTAGATTGTATGCCCAAAGTTTTAAAGTTTTTTTTTTTTTTATTCACCGTTCGCATTCTCTCTATATTCAGATACTTATAATTATATTCCTAAATGGGATAGAACAAGCCCCCTGGGGCTTTATTCCCGCCATTATTTTGTCAACCTACATGTTATTATACCATATATTATTGGTGAATAAAAATTCATTCATTCATTCAAGTGTCCCGGAGCGAAACGGTGAAATTTTTGAAAAAGTACGATATAGCCCCATATCGTCCCATACTGGGGGTATAGGGCCAATGTTTGTCCCCAGGGAAACCTACTTCTATACATTTGCGGTAGGGTTGTTTGGATTTGTTTTTCACGTCTCCTCATTTAGAACACGATAGGAAGTGTCCCGGATCGAAACGGCGAAATTTTTGAAAAAAGTCACCGAGGCCTGGGTAGGCCCATAGGCCTATACTGCATGGCTATGGGTGTATAGGGCCATACGGAGTGGACGTGTTGGAGTCTAGGTGGGCCACTAATGGTCCGATGGGGTCGAGTGAGGTATCAAAGTGAAGCATTCGTGAAGGGGCATCTGATGGGCTGGGTGTGCGGTTGAAATATCGGCATTCTGCGCATGCGCGGTGGCCAAAGGGTATGAAAATAGACGTTTTGGGATCGAGCGGGGTTTCTAGTGGGCCGATGGAGTTGTATGAGGTATCCATGTGAAGCCTAGGTCAAGGGGCATCCAGTCATGGGTGGGTGCATGTAAAAAAACCGGAAAACGGACTTTAACCCTAAAATAGGGGAAACCCCCTATCACCTCTAGCCAAAAGGACTAATCAAGTCAATGGGGTGATGTGAATAACAACAAGTTCAGCAATGTTCATACAGTTTATTATCCCCAATGTTACATCATACCCAGGCTGGGGGAGCCGCCCTGGGTATGTTTAGTATGTTCACAGCAAAACAAATTGAAATATCAAACACCATGTTTTATTATTTAACGCACCGTCACATTAGGTACAAGTGTTTACTGAGCTCAAGTCAATGATCAAAATGTAGACATAGAGAGTATGTACGACATGTTATGATATTCATCAGTGCACGAGTGACGCATTCAACCGATGGCAGTGGTGGATCAGCTTGGTAAGGAAAAACGCAACATTGGTCACCCTCTTCACTGTCCACTTGGTGTTGGGTCGTTGTTGTTGGGCCCATCCCAAGACATCCAATTGTTCCACTTGGTTCAGCATCATCTCTAGTGACCTCCGGTCAATGATGGTAAACGGTTGGTCGTACACTGGGTGGATGGCACTGCAATAGAAATAGCGCAATTCACCCGTCATCTTATGGCATAAGATGTACCCAAATGCTACATTTAATGTGAAGGCCGTAGGTTGGTCATTGAAGATGGTTTCCACGTAGCTGCGTAGACGGGTGAGCTTGGTCAGTGGGAAATTGTAGATATCTTGAATAGGGCGATGACTGTGGAAACAGTGCCGTGTCATGGTCCAATGGCGCCAAGAGATGTCACTCTCTGGATGATATTCGGGTAAGAGATCGCTAGGAACATTTATGGGCTCGTCCAGAAAATGTTCGATGTATGACTCGAAACCGTAACGGTGGGGTTCGGTTGGAAATCCAGGCTCTTCCCAACTGTGGGTATAGGCGGACTCTCTGTCATCGTATCACCAGTGGCGTTCGTCTCCCCGGGCTTATCTTCACTGGGTCTGACCTTCCGCGGCTCCTCTTCAGTAGGAAGTTGTCGCCAAAACCGTGGAGACGGGACATGAATCAAACGCTGATGCCGTCTTAACTGACTGCGTCGTTTGAAGAGTTGACCACAATCCTTACATTGTTCCGTCGCGCCCTCGTGGAATGAGCGTTCGTGGCGCAGTAAATCATCCTCCCGATTAAATGACCGTGCGCAGGTTATACAAGTATACCGTGCATCGTTGTGGGTGGAGGCCTCGTGGCGTCGTAAATTATCTAGACGAGTAAACTGCTTCTGGCAAGTTGTGCAAGTGAACATCTTGGTGGTTGACAGAGTGTCTGATGAAACGGCAAGGCCGCTTCCCTTTTATAGCACGCTAGCTGGTGATCTATTTTTAGCACACTCTACCCCAAGTCGAGGATCGAGACTGAGCCGCATTGCGCGCGCGCATGAAGACCCTCATACATACCCCAATGCAGGCGCAGACGCGAAGTGCCCGGATGATAGACAGGGACGTCACCGATCCGAAAAGACACGGGCTTTACCGAAAAGACACGGACTTTACCGAAAAGATACAGACGTCCCCGAAAAGACACGGACGTACCCGAAAATACACGAAGGTGAACGCCATTGTGGGAAACCCCTACAGACAGGTTATTACATGCATTCCTATGATGTTCACAGGTTATTCACGCATAATAAAAGGATTGACCTGTAATCTGTGTTGTTGTTGTTGCTCTCTTTTTTGGACTGACCCATCAGAATAGTACGTATCACGGACTACACCCGTAGAGCTACATCTAGGCGCGCATGTGTGACCTGGTCTATAAAACACGTCTCTCTGGATCCCACACCTTCATTTCTACGGTTGCCATGACGGAGATCCAGCCCTATGCGACTCGCATTTTACAGCATGCCATCGCGGTGAATTCACTCACGGGTTACCGAGCAGTGGTTCGGTCCATGTTTGCAGATGGCGACGACAACGAGGGGCGACGCCAGATCCTGCACGAGTTCACAGAAGCGGTCCTCGACAGAGTGCACTCGATGGAGAGGTGTGCCATCACTCACCACTACTGGACTATGACAGCCATCCTTGATGCTCGGGCTATGGACCACGAGCGCTCACGCCGGAACAAGCGCCGGCTGGTTGGCCTCACAATAGTCTGTGCCCTATTGACCCTGGCGCTGTGGTATTGACAGTGGGACCTGACTATAAATACGAGGGTCAGACAGAGTGTGTGTCATTCAACGATCGTCATTGGAGCAAGCATGTCACCCGTCCTACGAGCCATCCTGCCCCTTACACCCCGGGTGGGGTTACACGTCTATGAAGATAAAGTCACCCTCGTGGAAGACCGTGGAGATGTTTGCTGGTCGCCCGCTGAGACCGTATCGAATACGGTTACGCTACACCGTGACGGCTGGACCAAATTTAAACGGGTGTTGAGCGGCGAGCTCGATGGACACGTCATCCACATAGACAATGCCATCTACGTATACCGTGGACCCTTCTTCCCACGCCTGGGCCGCTACCAAGATCCTACGCGAAGCTTCACCCTAGACCCCGATCTGTGGATAGCCTTCGAGAAAGTGGTGCCTATCGTGGACCAGCTGTTTACACCGGACGAGCGGTCATCAGACGAGTTGGAGTGGGCTCGTGCCCTGAGAGAAGCAGCGGCAGAACCCAATGAACAACTGTCTAGCCATGAACCCGACGACGATGCCATTGATTACCCGGCTAGACTCAGTCAGCCCAGTGATATGACCACCTGATCCTTTGATCTCACGGGGTTCTCCCTATAAATACGAGAGACAGTCAAATCTGGTACCATTCACGTACTGACCATGGCGGAGCATATGATACTGGCGTATCTCAGCTTGACCCCCGAGGTTTTCCTGCACGTGTATGCGGATACGGTCGATATCATGGAGGAGGTGGAAGACATCTGTGATGCGGACCCTACACAACCGTGCCCGGCTCACATTCGTCTGTCCAGAGAGGGCTGGACCAAATTCAAACGCGTGTTGTCTGGTGAACTGGACGGCGACCTCATCCACTTGTGTCACGATGTGTACATCCGACGCGGCCCTTTCTTTGCTCAATTGGCTCGGCTAGATGGCGGTACAGTGCATTTTACCCTTCACCCTGATCTATGGTCTGCATTGGAAGATGCCGTGGTAGATGTGGATCAAGTGCTTATCAAGCGGTCATCAGACGAGTTGGACTGGTCATTTACCATGGACACTGTGGAAGCCAACGAAGAAAATCAGAAAGAAACTCCGGCCCAAGATATACCCGTTATAAATAAACGATAGAGCCAGGGTCCATCATCATTTGTCACCATGAAACGCTGGGAGAAGGTGTTGGATAACTTATACTACAGTTCCGACAGTCCGGCGGCCTATAGTGCATTGTCGGCTCTCTATCGAGCGGCCAAACCCCAGGGGATACAACGTGCCCAAGTCCGAGATTGGTTAAGAAAACAAGACACCTATACCTTACATCGAGCTGTCCGTCGCCATTTTCTACGGTACCGGGTCATCGTGGGAGGAATAGATGACCAGTGGCAAGCCGATTTGGTCGATATGAGAGCCTTTGCCAATGGGAATCGGTATAACTTGACGTGCATCGATATCCTATCCAAGTATGCGTGGGTGGTACCCATCCGGACGAAAACGGGGGCGAATCTCATAGCGGCGTTCAAAGACATCTTCAAGACCGGGCGCAAACCTTTGTATTTGCAAACCGACGAAGGCACGGAATTCCTCAACAGACCGTTCCAAACCTTTCTCAAGAAACAGAAGGTGTTTTTCTTCCATACGTACAACGAGACCAAGGCTTCCGTGGTGGAAAGGTTCAACAGGATATTCAAAGGCCGCATGTATAAATATTTCACCTATAAGAATACAAGGCGGTACATCGATGTTCTCCCGAAACTGGTGAGGGGTTACAATCGAGCCTATCATCGGAGTATAGAGAGAGCCCCATTACCGTGACCCAACGCAATGAAGCCCAAGTCCGGCGTGTCTTGTACCCCAGGCCATCGCAGCGAACAACGAAGGCGGTGTACAAGGTCGGGGACCCTGTACGGATCAGTAAAGTTAAGGGCAAGTTCGAGAAAAGTTACTTGCCCAACTGGAGCGATGAGCACTTCCTGATTAAACGGCGGCTACCCCGACAGCAGCGAGTCTATGAACTGGAAGATCTCCAAGGGGAACCGTTGCTAGGGACGTTTTACGAGACGGAATTACAGCCTGTCGTAAAAACACAGCAAGACTACTACATGGTGGAGCAGATTTTGAAAACGGAACGTCGACGTGGCAAACTGTTTCATTTCGTCAAATGGCAAGGCTGGCCCAGTTCCTTCAATTCCTGGGTCGCTGCCAACCAGGTGAAACGACTATAAAGCCAGACACCACTGCCGTCATCCTTCATTCCACGTCCGACCACAGTGCTATGGACCAACAGCAGCTGCCTCTGAACACAGCGTCTCCAAAAACGCGCAAAGCGCAAGTGGGCTTTGTGGTGATAGTGCTAACCCTGCTGAGTGTGCTGTACGGAGGTGTGTTTTACGACGTAGCCTATGTCAGCACGTTACTTAACCAACTGAGAACACCAGCCAACAGTGAAACCGGTCTACAGGTAGCACCAGTCAATCCCGTATCGAGCCCAGTACCCACCACACCCCGTGTACAAGCCACGTCGAGCTCCACACCAAGCTCTACACCTACACCAAGTACGCCCACTACGTCTGAACACCCACCGGATTTCATCCCTCACAGTGAACCGACAACGACGACCCACGTTCTACCCACCACCACCATCATCATCCCTGACAGTGAACAGACAACGACGACCGACGTTGTACCCACCACTCCAGTTCATTCGTACCAAATTTACAAGAGCGGGTTACCACGACAACGGATACACCTCCAACCATGGACCCCCGTTGGCAGCATCCCTTCACCGACAGCATGATCACCCCACCTATTGCTCGAATCGTGTGGTGTTACGGAGAATGGCAGGAAGCGTATGCAGCAATGCCCCACATCACGTTCGTGGAAGGCCTACCCAACCTGGCCGATTTGGAACCCGACACCTTGGTGGTTCTGGATGATCTCATGGCGGAGACGGATGCGCGGGTCACCCAACTCTTTACCAAAAGCATCCACCATCGACGGCTCAGCATCATCTACATTGTGCAGAATCTGTTCAGTAAAAACAAAGAACATCGGAACATCAGCTTAAATGCCCACTACCTGGTGGTCTTCAAAAACCCGAGAGCTACCACTCAACTGCTGCACCTGGCGAGACAGATGTATCCCGGCCGCACACCCTTTGCGTTAGAAGCCTTTAAAGATGCCACAACCCCTCAGCACGGGTATATGCTCTTCGACCTCAAGCAAGCCACCCCCGAACATCTTCGACTGCGGACCGGCATCTTTCCCGGAGAGGCCCACCACGTGTATATGCAAAAATAATGTAAACACACCCACAGTGGCTCCCCCAGCTGGGGTGTGTGTGTGTTTGATGATGGGGATAATAAAAAGAATGAATACCACAGCAGGGTTGACTTTGTCTCTGTTATCTGAGGTGGATAAAAAGAGCAGAGTTGTGGGTTCTATCATTAGTTGTACATGATGTCTGCGCGAGTACGGAAGCACGCTCCCACGCTCCGTGTATTGAAGACGGCCCCACCCGAGTTAGTCCGAACCATTGTACGCGGTGCGGACCCTGACCTTGTACGCTGTCTGTGCGAGATCGGGTACAACCTGTTAAAAGGCAACGTACCACTGACTCCGACTCAGAAGACCAAGTTGGCCAAGCATAAGACAGGTCTCCGAACCTTAGTCCAGAAGCGGGTCCATCAAACACAAAAGAAGAAGGTGTTACAGAAAGGCGGCTTTCTCGTGGCCATCTTAGCACCGTTGGCCGCTTCCGTGTTGGGTCCAGTATTTGGTGGACTCTTCGGCCGACAATGAATCACACGTTAAAAATGGTGCTCGTCGAACCACGGCTCCTTCAAAACCTCCAATCGCCCTACCCTGTCCCACCTACGGTGAAGACCATAAACACCCTCGATGGAGAGATGCAACAGATCTTACAGAGACCGGGGATAAGCGACAGTGAGAAAGTACAACGGTACAATGAGACGCTTCAACGGTACATGACGTTCATGGACCAATACAAAACCCTCTCTACCCCACCACCACCACCACCACGTGACACACAGCCGACTTCAGCACCGCTCCAACAGCCGCCATTACCAGGGGTACCACCCACAGCCCCGAAGTGGGTGGAAGACGAAGTCCTGAAGAGTGTACCTACATCGTTCAAGAAACAAGTTGGCCTAGTATTACAAAGGATGAAACAGAATCCTAGCATGACTTGGAATGATAAAGGCGAACTCCTGGTACAGAATCAGGTGGTCCCCGGCACCCACATGACGGATTTAGTGAATGACCTGATGCGTAAACGCAGATCGCACACGGATCCTCGAGGATGGGAGGTCTTCGCTTAAGGCTTGAAAGACATGCATGTACCACAGGAATTGGTGGGGAACCCCCACCGCTGGGCCTTTATGCAGCGAACCCAGCAATCGCCGAGTGGCCCACTACCTTCTTGGGAATCCGAATGGGAACCGGTGTCACCCCCCAAAACTCCACCACCACAACGGGCACCTTCTTTTCAAACCTTTAGAAAACCACCCTTGATCAGGACACCCCACATCTCCAGAGCCGTGATACGTAGCAAGTCAACGCGACGAACACGACGCCGGACAGAACCGCCCAAGGCTTGGAAGACCTATTAAAACCAGCAGCAGCAGCAGGACAGCTCAGTCGCCATGTTTTACCTCACCCTACCCAGTAACAGTTCGCTGGATGTGTTTCCTGACAACACCGTGGCCAAGTACGTGACCCAGTTACCGCAACCGTTGCATTTACCTGGACGATGGGAATGTGGCCTCGTGGATATGCAATACCCTTACTCGTGGTACAACGTGCGAGCCAATGAAGTGTGGTACGACGTGACCTACGAAGGAAAAGACACCCGACTCACCCTCCCCGAAGGCCAATACGATACTCCCAAGGAGTTCATGGGTGGGCTGTCAAGACTGTTGCATTATAAGGCGCTACGGGAGGTCACGAATACTTTAAAACCCATCAAAGCCTATCCCTTCAAGAATCATGGACAGTATATACCCGTTATCGCGTTTTTCTATATTTAACATGTATTTAGTTGTACATGTTTCAACACGATCGGACATGCTTGAACACGCTTCATAGAACTAGCAATGACGTATTGGGATAGAGGAGGAAGAGGTGGTGGTGGAGGAGGAGGTGGTGGAGGAGGAGGTGGTGGAGGAGGAGGAGGAGGTGGAGGAGGAATTATATGAGTAGTATAAAATGCAGACAAACCAATATGAAGATTAAAAAATAATTGCTTTATTCATCAACTCATACCATTGTTTTACAAATAATGAGAGAAATCTATCATCAGCGTATATGAAAACATAGCCTTTGTTGTGGCTATCATTTCCGCATCTAGTCTACTATTCAATGTTTATCTACAAATATTTCTACTGAGGTCTTTATTCGGAATCGATGTTTTCGTAGTCCTCACTGTCACTGCTGGCCTCATAGTCGGTAATGTTACTAACGTTATCAATCAGCTTATGGAATAAGCATTTTCACATCTTAATCTTCTGTCTGAGTGGGCATTATTATGTTGAGGGTCGAAGAAGATAATTTTCCGTCTCCAGCTGCGTCTCCATAAAGGTTAGAAATGCCTCATGCAGGGTCAGCAGATTCTGGGCACGGGTAGTTGTGTTGGTATCCACTTCGTGTACTATATGTTTCTTATGCAGCAGAAAACATACCCGGGTCACCCATTGGATGTCATCTATGAGCATGATAAGCTGACAACGCATACGTTGGTATTGAGAGGCCTCGTTGGTCCCACCTTCGGCTGTATCAATAATAGCATCGACTTGAACGTTGGTTCGACGTAACGCTTCGGCTAGAATATCCCCGTTGTCGGGTACAAAGTTTACATAAGGCAACGTGGACTCTGTGGTGATCATGATGAAATAAGGAAGATGGTGCCGTGTGGGCTAACCTTGTAGTTTCGTAAGCTGGCTGCCGTTGGCTGTAGCACCATAAAACGCGTATCGGAGCTAAGAGGCCAAGGGTGCAGGTTACAGGGTTGCAGTCTGCAGCCGGCACCCTCCAGTCTGAAGGCTGCAACATGCAGGCTACAGGCTGCACCAGGTAGCCTGCACCCTTGGCCCCTCAGCCCCGATACGCGTCGTGTGGTGCTACAGCGAATGGCAGCCCGCTTACGAAACTACGTTAGCCCACACGGCACCATCTTCCGTAATTTACCATGAGCACCACAGTGTCCACGTTGCCTGATGTAAAATTTGTACCCGACAACGGGGATATTCTAGCCGAAGCGTTACGTCGAACCAACGTTCAAGTCGATGCTATTATTGATACAGCCGAAGGTGGGATCCACGAGGCCTCTCAACACCAACGCATGCGTTGTCAGCTTATCACGCTCATAGATGACATCCAATGGGTGACCCGGGTATGTTTTCTGCTGCATAAGAAGCATATAGTACCCGAAGGGTATACCAACAGAACTACCCGTACCCAGAATCTACTGATCCTGCATGGGGCATAAATTTTCAAACCTTTCCAAACCGTATATTAATAAATGAATTACACGTGGATCACTGTTAATACATCTTGTGTACAGCGCTGACATTCGCTAATAACACGATTGTAGCTTCGAGTCCCTTTTTAGCGTTTTGAACTCTCTTTTCTCTATCCGATGGTGCACGCGCAATTCAGTCTTCTAAACCCTCATTTTTCGCGGAAACGGCGAATTTGACAAAATGCGTCTTATTTAAATGATGACGTCACTATGACGTAATCACCGCGATCGAGGCATGCGCGTAGTCTGGGGCTATCCAATGGTCTATGTTTCGGTTCCAGGACTCCTCCCGTTCTAGAGATATAGGAACTTTTCCAAATCCCTCTAATTCGACTTGTGACATCTCAGTAGCCCTTCCCGTTCCAGAGATATGGAGATTTTGATGAATTTCCGAAAAAAAAAAAAAAAAAAAAAATCGAGAATTTTTTTTGGTCGAAAACGAAATTTCTAGGCTTTGCGCGTACTATTACAGATTCTACCTATTTATCGAGTATATTTTAACTCTATCTGGCCTGGGCGATTTGGGGTGTATCGCAGCCTTGGGGGGCGGGTCGGAAAGTGCACCCCCTATATATTTTCTCTACCACTAAGGCTAGAGCGCTGAAACTTACCACACAGTATCTTTGGTTCAACCTCTACCGGGAAATGTAAAAAAGTCCAAGATGGCCGCCATGATGACGTCACAGTGACGTCATCTTCTCGGAAGCCATTTTTCGGCCTTTTTGGGGTCGATTTTTCGAAATTTTCATTTTTCCGATTTTTCTCTCGAAAAAAATCAAATAAAATATAGAATAATTAGTTTTGCATAAATAAAATACTTTCAAGGCCGCTTAGGCAAGGAAATTGCGAAGAAATGGAGCGAAAAGATTGAAAAACACGACTTTCGCGGATACCACATGGTCGCCATTTTGAATTTACCCATGATCCTCTGCCCCGGGGTATACCAAAATAGGCTCGAAATGACCCCAATAAGATAAGCGTAAAAATCACCAAGTTTCAGCCTCCTCGGTATTGTCGTTTCAGAGTAGCAGAGAAAAGTTCACTAGGGGGGGCACTTTTTTTTTAATGAAGTGTTCGGGAAAAAAACTCATGTAAGCTCAGTAGGGGTCATATAACCAGTCATGTGTGACAAAGTGCATCGAACACTTCGTGTAATACTCATTATACCTTACAGCTCCGTGGCATTTTCTGATGTATGTAACATGATATACATCTAGTCGTGATTCGCTTGGTTGCTCAGGTCGCATCGAGAATGGTGTCAAACACTCTCTGATCATGACTAGAACTCCGTGATAACCACCGCAACCCCTCGGGCTATGGACGCGGTCCGGTGAGCAAATGAACACCGCCACAGCTGTCCTCGGGCTATGGACACGGATCGGTGACCCCGAACATCGCAAACACCTCTCGGGATATGGATTCGGTTCGGTGAGTAGGCGAACACCCCTTGGGGTATAGGTAACCTTGAACACCTACAGGTTCTTGTCAGGTTTTAAAAATCATTCGTCCGCGAAGAATTGCTTAGCATAATAATGTCAAACAACGCCATAGCTCCGCAGCTGTCCTCGGGCTATGGACACGGACCGGTGAACAGACAAACACCGCAAACATCCATCGGGATATAGGTAACCTTGAACACCTAGAGGTTCTATAAATAGACGAATGGTCGCGAAACGCTGGGTGCGGGAAAGTTGAATTCTCGCAAACTGTGCGACTGAAAATCCAACGTCCGTGAATTTGGATTCTTTGAATTCTCGCAAACTAAGCCACTGATAATCCAGCTGGATTCTCGCAAAATTTTGCGAAATTCTGCGAACACTCCATAAGAGGGATATCATGAATACATTTTGACAGGTGGTGTATCAGTCTCTACCAAGGCGTGGGGACTTCATACTTATAGGTGACTGCTTCAAGTTTATAACTGTTAACTCGAACCTCAACTGGAAGCAAAGGGTCAGGATTGAGAATTTGTTCGAGAACGAAAGTAATCAAAAAGAAGAGAAAAACCCAACACGTTGACGATCTGTATTCATTTTTATTTTTCATGAGTTGCTTCGTTCATTGAACAAATTGTTCTGCCTCGATACAGCCTAGATCTTTTTTTGATTGTTTCAGATCTGCCCTGACACCATGACACCGTCTTTGAGGTCGTCTAGTTTTTTTAACAAGTTAGCATGGTTAGGGAAAGTTCAGCTAAATTCGGCTATTATAGGATGATCTAACAAAACTTCTCCTAATAAATCTCGTTAAACGAGAGCGGAGGACAATAGATCAGCTGTTCCATTTGCTGCCAATGACCAAGACAACTGGAGTATGATTTGTCTGACACCCGGTTTTCTTCAAAAAACTGATTCTGTATGTAAAAAATTTCTGATTTATTGCTTTTTTTTCATTTAGTGAAATGGGAGGTCATACATGTAGTTTACTTGGTGATCTAACTAGAGAAATATGGATGTTATCTAGCTGCATTTATGCGAAAAAAAACCCCCCAACAGGACACATTTATCAGGGGAACAAAATTGTTTCTTCCTATAAATTCACAGTCATAAATAAATCATACATGTATGTGGTATATAATTCAACTGGTCCTAAGAATCAAACTCAATTTATATCCCCAAAAGCACGCTTAATACTCAGTTTGCTGGGTGAGAAACTTGACCATTAACGGTCCTAAAAAAATAACTTTTATGAATCCCTGCTGTGTCAGGCTGCTCTGATCGGCATGTCAGAAAATGAACCGTATCATTAGAAGTTATCAATGAACATAAATACTACACCAATTTGATGAATGCTGCACCAAATTAAAGCTCGTAATGACATTTCAAAACTTACGTGAAAGGCTCGACATTTTGAAAACTTGCCGTCCAGATTGTTTCTTTCCCGATCTCTTTAACTAATAAATTGTTCAGAATAACTCGGATCCCTTCATATATATTCTTGGATACACCTCTCATAATGTCATCGAATCGATGTCAAAATTTAGTTAACGTATCGTGTAAAATCAGCTGTTTTGTACACCTAATTTATTGGATTCTTGTCGCTGAAAAATGAAAAAAAAATTCTAGTCTTGCCTACCACGCATGCGCAGAAAAATGTTAATAACTACGAAACATACAATTATATCAAGAATTAAATTATATCTATATACAACGCAGAGCATTCGGTGACTAACATGTCCAAAGGATGGGTGGCACAGTATTATTCCAGTTCCCCTAGCGGTATGTTTGATCAGAACTCAGCATTTGCTCAGCATTTAAGTCATTGTAGTGCCACATGATCGATTTTCAATAACATCAAATTGATTTAACCTTAAATTGATTTAGACATATTTATTGATTCCTCCCCTAAATAGTTTCGTTATCCATGAGACTAGGAAGCAGAAACACAGCAAACTATATTTTTGCGTCAAGCTCTACCAGAAAATTTAAAAACAAAATCCAAGATGACAATCACGTGACGCCCTTTCCCAGAAAGTCTTTGTCGTTTTTTTAAATTTCTACAAAGGATCTTGTACGTTAGGATGAACAAACCGCCTCAGCCAGCAGTCCATTCACAACGGACCACGTGACTCCTATGGCATTGAATAGATCCAGAGTTACTGCCGGGACCACGGTGTGTAATCGTGGATTTACATCCATTTTCTGTCGAAATAAATTGATGTTATGTGATATTCTCCTCCCTTCACTGTTACATTAATTATTTTATTTACATAAATGTCAAGTGTGATACTGAAAACATAATAGGTTTTATTCGCCAATCAGTTAATTGAGTGCCTGCCAATTTCCGCGATGTCATGTATTTGGAGTGTACAATAATTATAACCTACTATGCATCTGCATCTATCTAATCTTACATCAATTCGTAATATTCACCTAATATTTTTATATCTTGACAAAAAAAAAAGATATTTCCAATCATTATTTCCACAAACAAATATTCACAAATAGGTTGTAATCATGATACGCAATCGAAAAATGCATTAAATTATTGAAAAATTTATAAAGGATACTTCGGGATTCGAACCAGCAGACCATTCAATCAAAACAGATCCATTCGGCCATACCGTACTATCACTTGTAATGTTGCTCCAATTATCGTATTTGAAAATGAGGACCATATCACGAAAACAACTTTTCATAAAGTTTTATTTTTTTTATATGAAGATAAACGATAACCAAAAGGAGGTTTGCTGGACAACTGTGGATTCAGAATTGCTTTATTACTACGTATAAATATATTTGTGGTTATGTTTACAAAGAGGCAAACGCGGCTTTTCCAACCCAAAACTGTCAATTTTATACGAACCTACCACTTTGAAGAGTTATTGTTAAAAAAGTATGTCGCTCATGCTCCCAATATTTCATAGAGAGTCCAACAAAATGAGATAGTTCATGCTAATCGGAACATTCATATCATATTTAATGTTTCATTTTTTAACTTCAATCGTACCTCATCTGGGGCGGTTTGTCCATCTTAACCTACAAGGTCCTTTCTTCGCAAAAACTACATGATAAATTAGTGAAAACTGTGAAATGATTACTGTGCTCACATCAGACTTCTGGAGTCTAACATATACCCCAAAGCAAACATATTTTAAGGGTGGCCTAAAAAAACACAAAACACATAAAACTTGACAGACCCGATTTAATCAACTGCATCTGAGGTTTGTTGATGCGAAGAAAGATGCACTTAATTATTTTCTTCCGCGGATGTGGGAAAAGGGAGTAATTGAATAACACTAAACGAAGAAATTTGTTCTGATTTGCATTGCATAGCTATATAACATATTTGAAACGATCTCATAACATGGATTAGAAATTTTGCGAACACAAATTGTTAGACAAATAAGAAGGGGTTAGACAAATAAGAAGGAATAACACAGTAGAGAATTTAATTTGATGTTTCAGGCGTAGGAATTGAACACGCAGTTGTTGAATACAGTATCATTATGGTTGCCATGGTACGTAACATCTCCCAAGTTCTGGTTTTGGACTGGCCCAGCATTATTCGGCGCATACGGTGGAGGACTGTAAGCGATCTGGTAAATATATACATATTATAAATTACTACTAATCTTCATTTATGTATAATATACATCAATTGTTTATTGATCGAAACTATACGATTCTGTCAAATCCAGACACCAGTCCTTTATACCTTACCCTATCTGGCCTGGGATTTTTGGGACCTGTGCAGGCATGGGGATAGGCCATTTCCGGTAAGGTAGGTGATATATACGAGCCTCCACCTCATTTGAAATTTGTTTTTAATTGAACTGGTTTAATATTATTTTAAAAGTTGCTATCAGTGTGTGCTATTTGTCACCAACTTTGGGAAACTTTCAATCAAGGCGCCTGGTGGTATAGTCTTGTCGAATTAGTTTCTTCAGATATGTTTGTGACATTCATTGAAATGGTAACATTTTTCACAGGGCCGAGTAAAAGCTATCAGGCGAGATTTGTATACGCCATATGCAAATCCTTTCGAAAATAATACTGTCCAAGAAGAGGTAGTTAACAATGTCGATATTGTAATCATCTCGCTTGTCATAGACGTGAGAAAAAGTATATACAGTATTGGTTGCATTTGTTTCTTTTAAATTCAGTGAAGGTGGATATATTTCTTTCACGGCGTCACCTATAGGAATTATCCAAATATCTTCTATGTTGCGTTTGATGAATGGGAATGAATGGTCGTATTATGGACGCGGAAATTCTTCATAGACGCGGTAATTCTTCATTACCAATACGTGACTTTCTACAATATCATCCGAATTATGTCTTGATTATATCTTTCAGGTTTTAGGTCGGAAGAACCCACCAAGTACTTGGCTGGATATAACTACGAGGTATAAATGTACAGTTATCAACGGGATTATGGTTATTGATAACTTATTATCAATTATGGTTATTATCGCTATTTCTTCATTTCCTGGTCCGCATCTCGAGAACGAAGAAATCGATCGACATAAACCTTGTATCCGAGACACTGGCTGTGTTTCTTACGATTAATCTGAAACATTCGTTTTCCCTTAATACATTTGCATTCTCATTATTGAACAGACACGTAATTCTTATTATTCTACATAGATTCACCAGAAACTAGTCAGTCTCTATCAAGGAAACGGAAAGATGCTTAACCCTATCTGGCCTGGGCGATTTGGGGTGTTCCGCAGCCTGGGGAGGCGGAAGTGCCCCTCCATATATTTTCGCTATCGCAAAGCCTAGAAACTTACCACACTACATCTTTGGGTCAAGCTTTACAAGAATATGTAAAAAAGATAACCGCCATGATGGCGTCATTTTAAAAAGGTGACGTCATTTAAAAAAAAAAAATTCGAATTTTTTATTTTTGTTTTTTCCTCGAAAAATCTACATGATAAATTAGTAAATAATAATCTGATATGAAATAAAATATGTCTTATCCACTTTTCTATGCAGAAAAGCAAAACAATAAATTGAAGAAATCTGACGAAAACATCACTTTTCTGGTACCCCACATGACCGCCATTTTGAATTTACCCATGATCCTCTCCTATGGGTCATGCAAATAGGCTCAACATTAGTACCCTAATATGAATATCTACAAAGTCACGGAGTTTCAGTTCTCAATTTTTTGTCGTTCCAGAGATAGGAGCAAAAAACCAACAAGGCGGGTGGAAAGGAAAGTGCCCCCCCCGGCCAGGTAAGTACTCCCCCCCCCCCCGGCCAGGTAGGGTTAAAAATCGCAGCCATCCAGTTGCTCCCGGGCATATGTGCCATCACCAACACTATCTATATATCCTTTCTTGCAATCAAATGGAAGGACGAAAGTAATGGTCCATCTTTTCATATTTCAGAGTCATAAAATTCGGCTTGATCAGTCTAAGGCTACCTTTGTTGCAACGCAATTTAAAAACATGAGATTGATCTAATCAAAACCCCTCGGCTTTCCCCAAGTGATTAAGAACCATGTGTAGTGTGAATTGGGGAAGTGATAGTTCTATGTGGGATGATCAAGATATACTGGTACTTAGTTACATTCAGGCATATAGGACAGAAATAGAAAAATTGTATATCTGTAAAGGGGCATAATTCTGTAAAATATGGGTCGAGGGGAGCCACTTTCGATAGGCGCCTGACTTAGCACTCTGTAAAATAAGAACCGAGACAAATAAGCTGTACTGAACACAGATCTACAGATATAGCTTGTACATTCAGCTACAGATAACAAAATCGAAGATTATTACATCCGAAAGGGGTATAACTCCATAAGCCGAGGCGAGTATTCCTTTGTTGGCTTGTAGAATATAGCAATATAAATAAGTTTCCAAAATATAGTAGCTATACCAAACACAGTTCTGCAGATATAGCTGGTTACATTCAGGTATATAGGACAGAATGAAAAATTAACATATCTGTAAAGGGGCATAACTCTGTAAAATATGGGCCGAGGGGAGCCACTTTCGATAGGCGTCTGACTTAGCACTCTGTAAAATAAGAACCGAGACAAATAAGCTGTACTGAACACAGATCTACAGATATAGCTTGTACATTCAGCTACAGATAACAAAATCGAAGATTATTACATCAGAAAGGGGCATAACTCCATAAGCCGAGGCGAGTAATCCTTTGCTGGCTTGTAGAATACAACAATATAAATAAGTTCCCAAAATATAGTAGCTATACCGAACACAGTTCTGCAGATATAGCTGGTTACATTCAGGCATATACATGTACATGTAGGACAGAAATAAAAATTAATATATCTGTAAAGGGGCAGAACTCTGTAAAATATGGGCCGAGGGGAGCCACTTTCGATAGGCGTCTGGTTTAGCACTAGATAAATAAGTGTTAAAAATTTGGTGGTTGTGTCTCAAGCGGTTTTGCCTAAAATGCGATAACAGACGGACGGACGGACGGACGTACATGGCGACGACAATACCCCGAGGCCAAAATGGCCGAGGGGTAAAAACTAGCATTGACGCAATGTGGCTCAGTGCGTTAAACTGTGTGCAGTGGATAATGTGCTCTGTCGGAATTGCTATATTTTGTCTGAAACATTCGGTTTGTATTTGATCATAATTCCGATAAAACGCGTCATTAATATATGTGCAGTCAACGAGCTTTGCCAAAATATGAATGGGGACCAAACGCGTTATAACTGTCGACAGGGACGCAAATTATCGGCGATACTCAAAAGTTAGCTGATTACGACAGGGAAGTAAAAGTTCGTCTCATGTGGGAGCTAACACCGTTTTTCTCATTCAGACCGTTAATTCTGTTAGGAGTAACCCTGAAATACGTTGGATGACACGCGCCATTTTTGCGTACAAGAGAAAAACATTGATGAAGTAAGAACAATACAGTAATCCACGTAAGAGAGAATGGTGTTTAAAATTTTTTCGAAGCGCATTGATATTCTTGAACCCCCAAAATCGTCTACGTCTGCAGAATTTAACAAGGATATCGGTCTAATTACCAAACTCGTCCACATAATACACATTCTTCTACATATATAAGAATAATTGGATACCGTTTGGAATCCTTTGTTCCTAATTCTTTCGCCTTGATTTTGTAAAATCATTAACATAAAATAGAGGACACGCGTACCAAAATGAAATTCGATGCCAGGAGTGCATATGTAGACGACTTAGGTACTCTGAAATTCTTCCAGTTCATCGTTGTATGCATGTACACAAAGAACATCAGTGGTCCTATTAATCTCATGACTGTGCGCTGATTTCTTAAGACGTCTCAGGTGCAGTTGTTTGCGACAAACGCGTTGACTCTGTATGTAGTGTTTGTAAAATATTGTGACATATACAGCGATTGTAATTTCATCTCGGTCATCTCTTTGGCTTAATTGCCACTCCAAATTCAAGTAGTGTGAGACTTGCAATCACACACCGAAATATGAACTTTCATAGAACATATCCCCGAATCTTAGCTCCTAGAAAAAAACAGAAAGTTTGATTTAGGTCTCATGACTTTTTGTCAGTTATAACTAACAAAAGTCGTAAAAATTACGAAATAAGCCGTGGTTTTGGAATTTGACCTCGGATTCGGAGTCATGGACCTCAAAAATTGTGCAGGAGTGACTTCGAGGAGGATCTCTTGAACATTTGTTGACCTCAAATTTTCGAAGGGGATACCCCTTGATGAATTTTGAGGTCGAGAATTAAAGTATTTCGAATTATTAAAAACTTTATAGTTAAATATCTCTGACTTCGGCAAGTCCAAATCCGAGGTCAAAATTGACCTTGCCCGCGACCTTGACCTTCAAATCGCGTATCGAACATTTAGGTATGACTTTCCTCTTGTCGGAGGGTCACAAGCTATAGGTGGATGACCTTGACCTTTTGATGTGATGACCCCGTGACCCGTGCGTTAACCTGTGACCTCGCCTTTGTCCTTTGATCTTAACCCAAAATTTGCGATGACACATTTTGGTTGTACCATCGCATTTTTTGACCGCAGGTCAAAGGTCGAGGTCATAGGTCAACGCACAGGTCACGGAGTCATCACATATAAATAGGTCAAGTCATCCGCCTATATCTTGTGACCTTCCGACAAGGTGAAAATCATACTTAAATGTTCTATACTCGATTTGAAGGTCACGGTCGAGGTCAAGTTCAATTTTGACCTCGGATTCGTGATCAGTGAACCCTAACCCTAACCCTCTTGACGATAATTTTGGTCTAAGCTGAAGTTTCAAGGATTTGTTCCAAACTTCGCTCCAAAGTATTATCAGGATCACTAATCACGAATCCGAGGTCAAAATTGACCTTGACCTCGACCTTGACCGCATGGGTAAATTCAAGATGGCGGTCAGGTGAGTTATCAGAAAAGTGATGTTTTGGTCATATTTCTTCAAAATTTCTGCTTTTCCGCGATGAAAAATGGAAAAATCTATTTTTGTTCACATAACATTAATACTTACTAATTTATCATGCATTTTTGCGGGGAAATTGTCTAAATAAAAAAATCGGAAAATCTGACCGAAAAATCGACCAAAAATGCGGACCCAAGGGTATAGTGTGGTGAGTCTCAGCCCTCTAGCTCAAGGAGTAAGAAATATAATTACGGGGGGGTCCGAAATTGTCCCCCCCCCCCACAGGCCGGAACAGGTCCCAAAAAACCCAGGCCAGATAGGGTTAAACGATTTTTTTATAAGCGACTTAGCCGGCAATATTGCTCTACCCTCAAACTAACGCCAGTATTTCTTTTTCCGTGCTGCGACAGACGCTCTGTCAGTTATAGCTAGAAGCCGATTTGTCATGACACTTGTAACCGTGCGTTACAAATCATGTAACCTAATGGTAACTTATGGTCAGGCAAGATGTAACGAAAAGCTTATAAATGCCTGGCGAAGGTAGATAATGGTATATAGGTAATCGGTCATAGGGCCCTAACCATAACCCTAACCCGTAACCCTAACCCTAACCCTTTTTGAGCCAAGAGGGTGACTCTATCATGGTAGATCAACCCACATCCTCAGTATGCTTGAATTCTTGAGTTCGGGATACACTCCAGCGTCAACGAGTCGCCCCTATAGGTTAGTGTATAAGGGTAGCCATGTCTCAATGGCGCACCTACGCGAGGATGCACTTTGTCTACTATATCTGCTCGCCTCTCACTACCATATAAAGTCCGTCTTTCCCGCACGTGGGGGTTTATGTATTCGCTTTTTACCACCGCAGAAAACATACAACCTGTAACCCAATCTGCATATCTCGACAGGCCGCTGGGAACCATATCAACACCTCTACACCAGGTTGATAGGGTCATTTTAAGGGTAAAGTCCGTGTTTTATTTCGAAGAAACATGCACCCACCCATGAGTTGATCGGCCTGGAGGCGCGCTTAGGATACCCTCCCCGACACAGTACGCCCACTAAGGGCTCACCTCGACCCCAAAACGTCTATTCCTATACACTTTTCCTACTGCCCAGGCGCACCGTTGCGCTACTTTTACTCCATACCAGTCCAGTTGGACGCTACCTCATGAGCTTCAAACAGATACGCACCCCGACCCATTCGCACCATTATGGGTCCACTTCGACCCCAAAACGTCCCTTCCAGTGCCCTTTCCCCACAATTCCCTGTCTACTCATGCGCAGAATGTTGAAAATGGACGACACACAGTCCAGTCGGACGCTGCTCCACATGAGCTTCACGATGACACCTCCCACAGTCCAACTGAATCACTATTGGTCCACCTTGACCCCCAAACGTACATTCAAATACACTTTTTCTACTGCGCATGAACAGAGAGACGATATTTGCACCCCACACCCATCCAGTTGGACGCTCCCCTACGAATGCTTCAAACTGATACCTCACATAATCCAATCGGACCACTATGGGTCCACCTAGACCTCAAGACATCCACCTCGATCTGCATGCCTACTGCGCATGGCTCATCAGCGCTTTTAAAAAAAATTAACGCATGACCTTGAGACCCCTCGTGTTCTACAGCTCGAGATGAAAAAAACAAGGGGTCACACCCCATACCGCAAATGTCCATGAGTGGGTTTCCCATGGGGACTACATTGTCCAGTGCGCCGGAAGGTCAATTCCTGGCCTCGAGACCCCACCCATCGTGTTCTATATCGTGAGACGAAAAAAAACAAGGTGCCACAACCCACAGTAAAATCCACAAGAAAAAAGAAATATGACCACCCCTATCTCATACATGTATGAGATTAATATTGGAAGTCACTGGGGTCTTGTGGAGGGGAAGATAACTCTTGTTGGGCCGTCATGTGACCTCTTGGTTTTATTTAGGGAGAGGTAAGTTCAGGCAGGTCTGGATAGGCCCATACTGGCTCAGTGAACAATGATTGTCCCACTGGGAAAACCACTCCTGGACATTTGCGGTATGGGTTGTGGCATCTTCTTTTTTCTCGCCTAACCAAGTAGAACACGATGGGAGGAATCTCGAAGCGAAGCGGTGAAATTTTGTGAAAAAGGTGGGTGTTTTGGGGTCTAGGGGACCCATAGTGGTCCGATTGGGGTGAGTGAGTGAGGTCTTATTTTGAAGCTCTCGTGGAGGAGCATTCCACTGGACTAATGTATCGTCCATTTTCATCATTCTGCGCATGCGCAGTCTAGCCGCAGTATAGAAAATAGGCATTTTGGGGGTTATTTTGGGGTAGAGATGGGCCATTCTTGGGCCAAATGGCCCGTGTGGGGTATCAGTGTGAAGCTCTCGTGGGGTAGAGTCAGACTGGCGTGGTTTTTATGCGCAGTTGGGGTGTAGTAAGTAGAGTGGTCATTTTGGGGGGTGCGTGGGGGTGTGTTTGAGCGATTGAGGGACCATTCGTGGTCCAAATGGTCCATGTGGATATCAGTATGAAGCTCTCGTGGTGTAGACCACGACTGCAGGAATGTCCACGTCATCTGTGGCGTCATTGGTGACGTCATTAATAGGAGTAGTAGCAAGAGCGGGCATTTTGGGAGTGCTTGGGGGTGTATTTGAGCGATTGAAGGACCATTCTTGGTCCGAATTAATCTTGTGAGGTGTCATCTTGTAGCCCTCGTGGTGTAGACTACGACTTGAGGAATGTCCATGCCATCTGTGACGTCATTGGTGACGTCATCAGTAGGAGTAGTAGCCAAACTAGGCATTTTAGGGGTGTGAAAGATGTTTGGGTGTTTGGGTTACAAATAGACCATTCTTGGTCCGAATGGACCGTGTGGGGTGTCATCTTGAAGCTCTCGGGGTGTAGACCACGCCTTGGGGGATGTCCATGTCGTCTGTGACGTCATCAGTACGAATTGTTGCGAAAGCGGGGTTTGTGGTGTGAAGGAAAGTTTTTGGGGTAGAAATGGACCATCCTGGTCCGAATGCGTCGTGCGAGGTGTCATCTTGTAGCTCTCGGGGTGTAGACCACGACTCGAGGGATGTGTCACGTCATCTGTGACGTCACCCGTGACGTCATCAGTAGGAGTAATAGTCAAAGTGGGCATTTTGAGAGTGTGAAGGAAGGTGTTTGGGGCAGAGATGGACCATCCGTGGTCCAAATGGACCGTGTGGGGCGTCATCTTGTAGCTGTCTGCATGTAGACGACGAGTGGTAGAGTGTTTGTTGGTAGTCGAATCGTGCTACGCATGCGCAGTTGGGTAGTAGTAATGAAAGATGTCACTTTGGATGTGGGCAATGACAACTTTGAGCAATCAAGGGACCCATCTTTGGTCCAAATGAACCGTGTTGGGTATCAGTGTGAAGCTTTCGTGAGGTAGAGTCAGAATGGCGTGTTTTTTATTGGAAGTCGCGCAAATCTGCGCATGTGTAGTTGAGGCGTAGTAAGTGAAGTGGCCATTCTGGAGGTACGCATGGGTAAATTTGAGCGATTGAGGGATCATTCTTGGAACGAATGTGACGTGTGAAGTGTCATCTTGTAGCTCTCGGGGTGTAGACAACGACTTGATGGATGTCCATATCGTCTGTGACGTAATCGGTCACGTCATCAGTAGGAGTTAAGCCAAAGTGGGCAGATTGGGGTGCGAGGGAAGATTTTTTGGAGTGGAGATGGACCATACGTGGTCCGAGTGGACCGCGTGGGGTGTCATCTTGTACCTCTCTGCATGTAGGTGACGAATGGTATGGTGTTTGTTGGTAGTCGAATCGTGCTACCGGTGCACTCCACACCGAAATCAAGTGCGGTTAAAAATAGACATGGGTTCGGGTCTTCGGCCTCAAATATATGTAAAAAATTTAACAAACCCCTGTAAAAGTATATATTTTTCGAATGGGCACACTCATGCCATTATTCCAGGAGACAAGTGAGCTATTCAAATTGAAAAGGAAAGACGTGCTATATTCCTTAAACCTTCATCAACTTTTCTGGAAATCTCCATAAAATGTTCGAACATGTGTCAAATTCGACCCACCATCCAGAGAAAGCAAACGAAATGGTTTTCTTGTTAGACATGTGAAAGTTTCTCCGTCCAACGGGCATGTTAAAAAGGGGGCAAAACAAGGGATCAACTTGCTCGTTTTCTGGTAAAATTTTATCGCCATGAAGGAATCATCATTTTCGTTCCCCGAAAAACTTAGCCTGCCAGATATTCAATTGCGGAAACGATTGCAATTGCGATAAGCAAGCAATTGTTATATCCTCGTTTGAAGAAATGGTTATGTCCAGCAGGGTGATACTATAGATATCTGTTAGCAGAAAGAGAAGAAGAATAACCATGCTGTCAAAAACAGGCGACCTTCCT
>JAVTVY010053194.1:0-27826 GCA_036873755.1 Hanleya hanleyi | reverse complement strand
AGTATATGTTACGAATGGGAGATGAGATGAGATGATACAGCAAGTTGTCTGATTTGCTGTGGTGATCCAAAATGCCGGCCCCCCCCCCCCCTTTTTTTAAAAATTTTTACTGGACCACGTGTTGGGCGGCTACCAAAGGCCCAAGCGTGGTCACACTATCTGAATGGACTGACATATCTCTCAGATAGAAATTGGTGAACGTGGAGTTCGCCGTCCATGCACAAGACTGGACAATGTCATGGAGGGACAAGTTCTTCCATAAAGGCCATGACGTAGCTATGGCTCGGATCTCATGTGAAGAAGCAGTAGACAACAGTGGAGGGGCGTCAATGGCCAGTTGATAAGACCACTTAATGGTTTTCTTCAGCCATGCGGCAATGGTATTTTTTGTAATGTCACGCCTTGCAGATGGGCGAAGAGACAGAAATAACAGGCGCCGAGAGCCGCGAACGGGGTCGGTACGAGTAAGGTAGTGGCGGATGGCTCGAACAGGACATAGCAGAAGATCGTCCTCGAGACCATGTACAAAGTCTGATAACGCAGGAATGGAGTACGAACGTTGAGCGCACGGACCTGAACGAACAGACTCATTTTTGGCGATAAATTCAGGAATGGGCCGAAAAGAAATGCAAGACCAATCCGCTTTCCAGGTCATAGAAGATCTCTCAAGAGCATGAAGTTCAGAGACTCTGGACGCCAAAGCAAACGCCGCCAAAAAGGCCGTCTTATAAGACACAGCTTTAAAAGACGCGGATTCTAAGGGTTCAAAGGGTGGATGAATCAGAGCACACAGAACCACACCGATATCCCATTTCGGTAACAGTTGCCGAGTACGACGCGACTGTAATGCGAAGGCGTGAATCAGCGCAGAGATATTATCGTTAAGGCTAATATCAGTACCCGAAGTAAGCCGTAACACCCTAGCCAGAGCAGATCGATACCCTTCAATGGTGCTGATTTGGAACTTCTTATCACGGTGAAGGTGAAGGAGGAAGTCAGCTACTAGGGAAACAGAGGCAGTGTCGGGATCGGCATCATGTTCTCGGCACTAGGAGACGAAATAGGCCCATTTCGCCTGATACAGCTGCGATGTGGAGGATCGGTTGGCTGAAACCATCGTCCGTGCAACCTCTGCTGAAAATCCTTGGAGTGAGAGTGCATTCTGGATAGTCTGCAGACGTGTAGGTTGAGCCACCGCGGGTTGTGATGGAGAATCCCGTGCGGTTGACATAACAGGCTGGGCCAAACTGGGAGACAACGTGGTGGAGCAGTGAGGAGCGGAACCAGAATCGGGAACCACTGTCGACGAGGCCACCATGGGACTACGAGCAGAATGATGCAGTCGTGTCGAGAAATCTTTTGAAGAACCTCCAGAATCAGGGCCATTGGTGGGTAGGCATAAGCTAGGAAGTTGTCCCAGTTGATAGACAGAGCGTCGATGGCGAAGGCTCGAGGATCCAGAATCGGACTGACGAACAGGGCTAACTGGGCGTTGTTCCTCGTCGCAAACAGATCGATCAAAGGTGACTCCCAAATGCTGCAAATCTGCTGGAACACCTCCCGATGAAGTTGCCACTCTGTCTGAAGCACGGTGTCTGGCCGGGACAAGCTGTCCGCTAAGACATTGAGACGACCGGGAACATGGCGAGCATGGATATAACAATGATGAAGGCGAGCCCAATCGTACAGATCCCACACCAGACGAAACGTTGCTAGGGATCGGGTGGTACCCATCTTGTTGATGTGGGCAATGACCGTGGAGTTGTCCGTCGCGATGAGAAGAGACGAGTTCGTGAGACGTTGACTCCAATGTTGAACCGCTAGGATGACTGCCTTCATCTCCAGAAGGTTGATGTGAAGTCTGGCATCCAATGTTGACCATCTGCCGGACACTTCCAAGTCGTCCAGATGGGCTCCCCAGCCGATTTCCGAAGCATCGGTGTAAAGATGGTGAACCGGAACCGGAAAACGGAATGGTACTCCCTGCATGACGTTGTGGCGAGAGAGCCACCAAATCAGATGTGGATGTAGAGACGTCAATACCGGGACCGCAGGGTTTAGGGAAGGAGTCTGTAGGAAAGGAAACAGATGATACTGTAGCGGCCGAACTAGGAGTTGGCCGTAATGCGTAAGGCCCTGTGTGGAAGTAAGCAGACCCACCAGACTTTGCCACTGCTGCCGTGTCTGTGACGTTGATGACAAAAACTTTCGAACCAGCCGTTGAGTTTTGTCCCAACGATCCTCCGGATGGTACACCAGTTGTAACCGAGTATCGAATATCGCTCCAATGTAGCGGCGCACCTGAGCCGGAACTAACTCTGACTTAAGAGGATGAGGGATGAAACCTAGGTGTTGTAACACCAGTAGTGTGAACCGGACCTGGGCGTTGAGGAGAGACTCGTCCGCTGCCCACAGGAGAATGTCGTCGATATAGACTTCGATCTGAATCCCTCGTAAGTGAAGAAAGGCCATAACCGGTGTAGTGATCCGGGTAAACAACCAAGGGGCGATGTTGACACGGAAAGGAAGAACTTGCCATTCGAAGCGACGATCGTTGATCACGAAGCGTAGGTAACGGCGATGACGTGGATGAATTGGTATATGAAGATACGCGTCCTGGAGATCGATTGAGGCCAACCAATCCTGGAGATGTACGCGGGCCCGAATCGATGACACAGAAGGCATCTTGAAATGAGGTGGAGTGATGAGATGAAGTTTGTTCAAAACCTTTAGGTCGATCACCATTCGCATCTGGTCTGAGTCCTTCTTTGGTACCAGAAACACGTGACTGTAAAACCCTAGGCTGTCTTCGGTCCGTGGTAATTCCCTTACTGCTCCCTTGTCGATGAGCGTGGTGACCGAAGATAGCAGCGTCTGTAAGTGACCTGCAGGAACTGGCAGATGAGAGGAACGAGGCCAAGCGATGAGTTTGGGCAGTGATTGAAAGTTGAACAGGAAGCCCTCCTTTAAAACTCTGACAATCCAGGCGTCGTCGGTGATGAGCCGCCAATTCTCGTAGAAGACCTGCAGACGCCCGCCCACGACCTGATGAGTAAATGAGCGGAAAGCAGGGAGTTGAAAATCTTCGGTTTGAACAGGAACGGGGATGGAATAGTCATTTGTTGGAATGACCACTTCGTTTGGAAGATTTTCCACGAAAGGAACGGCGACCACGGCCTCGTGGAGGTTTGTCAATGCCACGAAAATTACTCCGAAAGGTTCCCTCCTGATGGGTGGTAGCGGTAGAAGACGTACGGCCTCTTCTCGGCTTACGCTCTGCGGCGAAACCCGGACGACGAGCTACAGATGCAATCAGGCGAAATGTCCGTTCATCACGAATCGAGGGCATAACAGACTCAATAGCACTGTTGAAGATGAACTTGGATGCCAATGGCTGATGAAGTAACTGATCTTTAACCAAATAAGGGACATCCGGTTTGACCACCTTAAGTAAGGACTCCCGTTGTGCTTGAACCAGTGAAACATAAGAATACGAACCAGCTTCGATGACTCGCCGGTTAGCGTGAACTAGCGTGTCCAGAAAACCACGCAAATAAGCCACGCGACCCGGGGATAAATAAGCCGACCCATCGTCTCGAATTGATGCAGGATCTAAAGCAATTCGAGAAGCCGCTAACAGAAACCAATCTGCGGTAGAAAAAGCCCGTTGTATTTCTTGCAACATTTCCAAATTATTCTCAATAACTTTGGGAGCGACCGATAAAGGAGCCAACTTGCCCACCTTAGAAATGTGACTTAAATCCCGATCTCGTTTGGGTGGTTTGTCAGGTAACACATTATCATGAATGTCATAACGAATTTGAAAACGAGGTTTACGCAACTTGTTGTCTTCCTCTAATTGACGATCAAACTTCACTAAATCATCCTTCCAAGCTGGTGACGGCGCACATGAAGGACGAGATGTAGACGCCGAAGGCGTAAAGGCCGAAGAAGCCGCCGATCGACCTACTATACGTGATGGGAGAACAACTGAAGCCCGCGGCATATCCGGTAGCAACGATAAAAGCGCATCCATTTTATCTGCAAGATCCATCTTTGGCGCAAGTTCCGGCTTTTCTTTTGAAGCGGCGGAATCATCAGAATCGTTAGAATCATCAGATGAACTCGACGAAACCGGTATAGGCGGACGCATGATATAACTTCGGCGAGAAGTAGGCAAATCGTGGACGACCGCATGATCAAGAAACGGCGTCCGCGATAGATGAACATGGCGATGTCGGTCAGAAGGCGATACCGAAAGCCATGGCAAACGGCGTGGAGACGCAGGAGAATGTAGAATTGAAGTACGAGAACGGCGAACCGAAGAACGGGGAAGCCGAAAAGAAGTACTAGAATCACCCGGTGGACGAGAGTTACGAACCGGAGAACGAGATCGACGTACAGGCGAATGAGAACGACGTACATGTGAATACACGAGATGTGGAGTAATGGAACGTCGCGGAGAAACAACCAAGCGAACTGGGGAACGAGAACGTGACCGGCGTTGCGGAGTACGTGAGCGTCGAGTAGAAGCATGGTACCGATGATGTGAATCAGCATACGCAATAGTCGGAGACCCCAAGTCAGCAATCTGAACACTCAAAGGTAGGTCCGAACGACCTACCATAGAACGAGAAACGGCTTTAGAACTGCGTTTTGATTTAACCCGCAAAGGAGAAACCGACACGCGACGACGTTTATTTCTTTTAGAGGTAACGGAGTGTGCTAAACCAATAGACAATGGAGAAGTCGAAATAATATGCGATCCCACTGCATTCTTTTGTCCGACGAGAACAATGGACGGCTCAGGCACGGTGGGTTTGGGTCGAGTCTTTGTTGAACTAGACAAAGGAACCGGTTTGGTTATAACTCCAGACATAGCCACACCTGTACATGCTAAGCTGTCTAATATTTGCGATTTATCAAGAACTGTTCCGCTGGGTGGAATATTTACAGAAGCGGGAGAGTTCTGATTACTAAGATCATGGGAAACATTTAATCCAATACCAACGATATCTTCGTTAGTTTTCATGTCATTTACCAGAGCAATTTCCAACAGACGTCTGTCGACTTCCGAAAGAGACGGGTCGTCAGACGCCCGCAAAAGGTAAGTCCGCCAAGCTTGGGCATAATTCTTCCAAGCTAACGGATCCCATAATACACATTCGGCGCAAGAACTTCGCCGATAACACAACTCTTTGCAAGAAAAACAAACCGTGTGGGCGTCCAAACCGGACCAGAATTGCCCACACGAACTACATGCATTAGAAATCGGAAGCTCAGACATAACTAATGAAAGAGTCTCCGACAACAAAGAAAGAAATTCTGAACAAGAAATAACACAAGTCAAAACCGATAAGGATACTGCGGGTCATTACAACAACAACCCAGGTTGTATAAACACTTCCTTCCTGATGTGTACTGGTCGAGGTACAACAGAGAATAGAGGACGAGTACGGTTTGAGCAGAGCCTATATAGTAATGCTGCTGGAATTAGATGGGAGAGCTCTCCTAGGGGCGGACAACTCTCCGCTAGGGGAGCTAACTTTTAGTTTTAAACTTCCGTTTTCTACGTTGTATCATCTTCCTGACGGAGATTGAATGGCATAATTGAAACAGGTTTACGATTTGGGAATCAAATGTGTGAGTTAGGGTTTAACGTCGCATTCAGCGCTATTTCGGTCATATAGTGCCGATATAACTAACTACGATATGATTAGCTGGACATGTGTGACTATCCATGTACAGTCATCATGTAGAGGAAATTAATCTTCCTCTCGTGGCAACAGACATGGTACAAAACTCATGCTGTTCACCCACAAACATGACCTTTTTACCTTCATTTTAGAGAGTTGTTTATCTCTAACCTGTATACCTTGCTCATTTTTCTATGACATACATCCTGATCCATTTTCCAGCTCTCTAGGATGCAGATAAATGCTTCAAGTCTCCATCAAATAGATCTGAATATGCACAAATAGCAGTCAGAGGGTGTCACAATGACAGTTTAGAAGGTTATAAACTCTGACATTGGGAGATTGGTTGAATACCTTCTCAGCAACCAATCCTTTGTCATGTTTGTCTGGCCTGGGATTCTCAGACTGTGATGGAGATGAAGAAATCAAAGATATTTACATGAAAATTCAGTGTAGAACTCAGTCTAACTATTTTCCACTCACACATGTCCATTCACCATGTTCACATATCGCTGGATATGTACTCAGATATCTTTAATGCATATTATGGGTACCATCAGGAGTTTTTGCCCGACAAAATTTCTCAGTGACACCTATACTGAAACTGACAATTTAGATAGGTGTCTGAGAAACGAACACCAAGCGAAAGAAGCTTTCATTTTGATGTGGCTGATGTCATAACAACATACAAGCTGCGACGGCCATCGACATGTGGATTGGCCATCGACACTCGTATGTACACTAACTGCAGCAACAAGGGATTATGCCCACTGTACTCATACAAACAGGTCCAGGCAAATCTCTAATGAAATTCGAATTGACTGGGTTAGCACAGATGTTTTTTCCTAAAACTGCACTGGACCAAAAATGAACAGGTTATTTCAGTTGACAGCAGAATCTGATGTAGGGCAGGGGTTAACGGGATCACAGCTTTGTTTCACATTAATACTGTCATCCTAAATTGGATTAGGATTAATTCAATCTTTAGTTTGCTCAGATAACAGCCACACTTACAGGTATGTCAAGGAACAAATGTACCTCATATATGATCCATGTCTAATACATACTTTCTTATCATCAGCAATATAACTTCTAAGTTGGATACACTAATAACAATCGGTAAAGCACCATGTCACAGGCAGACATACATACGCATACAATAGGTGACTACATGTGGGGAACCATTCAACCAAGGAGTGAAAAGGGTCAAGTATATTGCACGCAAAGTGTTGCCGATTGAAGTTGTCTTACATGACGGGTCTGCCGACATGATACTTCACTTATTCCCATTATCCCGACACCATGCCAATCTATCATTGATCTATCCTCCTATTGCTGAGCGCCAAGCGAGGAAGCTTGAATTCCAATTCTCAAGGCTTAGGTACATGCACTACTTTAGAAGTAATCCTTAGATTCCCATTAAAACAGCATTAAAAACTCATTTAATAGACCATTAATTTTAATCCCCACCATTAAAATGACAAAACAAGAATTATCTGTCTTGGTGAATTTGCCATTAAATTAATAAATAAGGGCCATTATTTAAAGATAGGCAAATTATTCTTCTATTTTCATGCCATAAAAACTGTATTTCAGGTACTATTAGCAGTTACATGTAATGACCAACAAAATTATACCAATTTAAATTAATGGGCATTTGAATGAGTCCTTGGGTCCTGGCCTCTATTACAGTAAGTTTCCTAAGTATTCGCAACCCTAAGTCAATTGAAAAAGGGCTGACATTTAGCCAGATCACATGACCTTGTTCTCTAAGGAAGCAAAACTGTCAATTTGAATGAAAAGCTTGAAATTGACGAGTTGCAAACACATGCATTGAATAAATCTTACGAACATCATAAGTTTGATACTGTTTTGAACATAATAAAATAAAGAACAAGTTTAGCTTTATTTGTTTGATAAGGCGACTAAGTTATGAAAATGCAAATTTTGTTTAATGTCACACTCACGGTTACTTGATCACTCTCGCAATACAGCGATCACTCTCGCAATACAGCGATCACACTCTCGCAATACAGCGATCACTCTCACAATACAGCGATCACTCTCACAATACAGCGATCACTCTCGCAATACAGCGATCACTCTCGCAATACAGCGATCACTCTCACAATACAGCGATCACTCACACTCTCACAATACAGCGATCACTCACAATACAGCGATCACTCACAATACAGCGATCACTCTCACAATACAGCGATCACTCACACTCACAATACAGCGATCACTCACAATACAGCGATCACTCACAATACAGCGATCACTCTCAGAATACAGCGATCACTCTCGCAATACAGCGATCACTCTCGCAATACAGCGATCACTCTCGCAATACAGCGATCACTCTCGCAATACAGCGATCACTCTCGCAATGCAGCGATCACTCTCGCAATGCAGCGATCACTCTCGCAATACAGCGATCATACAATACTCTATTACAGTAAGTTTTCTAAGTATTCGCAACCCTAAGTCAATTGAAAAAGGGCTGACATTTAGCCAGATCACATGACCTTGTTCTCTAAGGAAGCAAAACTATCAATTTGAATGAAAAGCTTGAAATTGACAAGTTGCAAACACATGCATTGAATAAATCTTACGAACATCATAAGTTTGATACTGTTTTGAACATAATAAAATAAAGAACAAGTTTAGCTTTATTTGTTTGATAAGGCGACTAAGTTATGAAAATGCAAATTTTGTTTAATGTCACACTCAAGGTTACTTGATCACTCTCGCAATACAGCGATCACTCTCACAATACAGCGATCACTCTCACAATACAGCGATCACTCTCGCAATACAGCGATCACTCTCACAATACAGCGATCACTCTCACAATACAGCGATCACTCTCACAATACAGCGACACAATACAGCTCGCAATACAGCGATCACTCTCACAATACAGCGATCACTCTCACAATACAGCTGTCACTCTCGCAATACAGCGATCACTCTCGCAATACAGCGATCACAATACAGTGATCATTCTCGCAATACAGCGATCACTCTCGCAATACAGCGATCACTCTCACAATACAGCGATCACTCTCACAATACAGCGATCACTCTCGCAATACAGCGATCACTCTCGCAATACAGCGATCACTCTCGCAATACAGCGATCACTCTCGCAATCCAGTGATCAGCGATCACTATCACTCTCGCAATACAGCGATCACTCTCGCAATACAGCGATCACTCTCGCAATACAGCGATCACTCTCGCAATACAGCGATCACTCTCACAATACAGCGATCACTCTCGCAATACAGCGATCACTCTCGCAATACAGCGATCACTCTCGCAATATAGCGATCACTCTCACAATACAGCGATCATGATCACTCTCGCAATACAGCGATCACTCTCGCAATACAGTGATCACTCTCGCAATACAGCGATCACTCTCACAATACAGCGATCATGATCACTCTCGCAATACAGCGATCACTCTCACAATACAGTGATCACTCTCGCAATACAGCGATCACTCTCACAATACAGCGATCACTCTCGCAATACAGCGATCACTCTCACAATACAGCGATCATGATCACTCTCACAATACAGCGATCACTCTCGCAATACAGCGATCACTCTCGCAATACAGCGATCACTCTCACAATACAGCGATCATGATCACTCTCGCAATACAGCGATCACTCTCGCAATAGAGTGATCACTCTGTCAGCGATCACTCTCTACAGCGATCATGATCCTCTCGCAATACAGCGTCACTCTGTAATGCAGCGATCACTCTCACGCATCACTCTCGCAGCAGCGTCCTCTCAGCGATCACTCTCACAATACAGCGATCATGATCACTCTCACATTACAGCGATCACTCTCGCAATACAGCTCACTCCGCAATACAACGTCACTCTGCACAGCGATCACTCTCACAACCGATCACTCGATCACTCTCGCAATACAGCGATCACTCTCGCAATACAGCGATCACTCTCACAATACAGCGATCACTCTCACAATACAGCGATCATGATCGCTCTCACAATACAGTGATCATGATCACTCTCACAATACAGCGATCACTCTCGCAATACAGCGATCACTCTCGCAATACAGCGATCACTCTCACAATACAGCGATCATGATCACTCACAATACAGCGATCACTCTCGCAATACAGTGATCACTCTCGCAATACAGCGATCACTCTCACAATACAGCGATCACTCTCGCAATACAGCGATCATGATCACTCTCGCAATACAGCGATTACTCTCGCAATACAGCGATCACTCTCACAATACAGCGATCACTCTCGCAATACAGCAATCACTCTCACAATACAGCGATCACTCTCACAATACAGCGATCACTCTCACAATACAGCGATCACTCTCGCAATACAGCAATCACTCTCGCAATACAGCGATCACTCACAATACAGCGATCACTCTCACAATACAGCGATCACTCTCGCAATACAGCGATCACTCTCACAATACAGCGATCACTCTCGCAATACAGCGATCACTCTCGCAATACAGCGATCACTCACAATACAGCGATCACTCTCACAATACAGCGATCACTCTCGCAATACAGCAATCACTCTCGCAATACAGCGATCACTCACAATACAGCGATCACTCTCGCAATACAGCGATCACTCTCGCAATACAGCGATCACTCTCACAATACAGCGATCACTCTCGCAATACAGCGATCACTCTCGCAATACAGCGATCACTCTCGCAATACAGCGATCACTCTCGCAATACAGCGATCACTCTCGCAATACAGCGATCACTCTCGTAATACAGCGATCACTCTCGCAATACAGCGATCATTCTCGCAATACAGCGATCACTCTCGCAATACACAATCTAGGAGAGTGATCAACAGCTCTCGCAAAATTTTCAGACATGAGAGACGTACTGCAGCTCACGTGAAAAAGAAACACCCAGTGTGAACTTACATCTCCAAAACTGCCTGATGATTGTCTGCTTAGTGCTGCAGAATTAGAACTGGTACTCCTCTTCATATAGTTATACTTGGGTCCTTTGACACGATCTTGTGGCTGAAATATTAACATCAAGAACATATACTTGGGTCCTTCGACACGATCTTGTGGCTGAAATATTAACATCAAGAACATATACTTGGGTCCTTTGACACGATCTTGTGGCTGAAATATTAACATCAAGAACATATACTTGGGTCCTTTGACACGATCTTGTGGCTGAAATATTAACATCAAGAACATATACTTGGGTCCTTTGACACGATCTTGTGGCTGAAATATTAACATCAAGAACATATACTTGGGTCCTTTGACACGATCTTGTGGCTGAAATATTAACATCAAGAACATATACTTGGGTCCTTTGAGCGTTTGATCTTGTGGCTGAGAAAATATTAACATCAGAACATATACTTGGGTCCTTTGACACGATCTTGTGGCTGAAATATTAACATCAAGAACATATACTTGGGTCCTTTGACACGATCTTGTGGCTGAAATATTAACATCAAGAACATATACTTGGGTCCTTTGACACGATCTTGTGGCTGAAATATTAACATCAAGAACATATACTTGGGTCCTTTGACACGATCTTGTGGCTGAAATATTAACATCAAGAACATATACTTGGGTCCTTTGACACGATCTTGTGGCTGAAATATTAACATCAAGAACATATACTTGGGTCCTTCGACACGATCTTGTGGCTGAAATATTAACATCAAGAACTTGGGTCCTTCGACACGATCTTGTGGCTGAAATATTAACATCAAGAACATATACTTGGGTCCTTTGACACGATCTTGTGGCTGAAATATTAACATCAAGAACATATACTTGGGTCCTTTGACACGATCTTGTGGCTGAAATATTAACATCAAGAACATATACTTGGGTCCTTTGACACGATCTTGTGGCTGAAATATTAACATCAAGAACATATACTTGGGTCCTTTGACACGATCTTGTGGCTGAAATATTAACATCAAGAACATATACTTGGGTCCTTTGACACGATCTTGTGGCTGAAATATTAACATCAAGAACATATACTTGGGTCCTTTGACACACGATCTTGTGGCTGAAATATTAACATCAAGAACATATACTTGGGTCCTTTGACCGCGATCTTGTGGCTGAAATATTAACACATCAAGAACATATACTTGGGTCCTTTGACACGATCTTGTGGCTGAAATATTAACACATCAAGAACATATACTTGGGTCCTTTGACACGATCTTGTGGCTGAAATAGTAACATCAAGAGCATATACTTAGATTGCATGACACGATCTTGTGGCTGAGAAAATATTAACATCCAAGAACATATACTTGGTCCTTTGACACGATCTTGTGGCTGAAATATTAACATCAAGAACATATACTTGGGTCCTTTGACACGATCTTGTGGCTGAAATATTAACATCAAGAACATATACTTGGGTCCTTTGACACGATCTTGTGGCTGAAATATTAACATCAAGAACATATACTTGGGTCCTTCGACACGATCTTGTGGCTGAAATATTAACATCAAGAACATATACTTGGGTCCTTTGACACGATCTTGTGGCTGAAATATTAACATCAAGAACATATACTTGGGTCCTTTGACACGATCTTGTGGCTGAAATATTAACATCAAGAACATATACTTGGGTCCTTCGACACGATCTTGTGGCTGAAATATTAACATCAAGAACATATACTTGGGTCCTTTGACACGATCTTGTGGCTGAAATATTAACATCAAGAACATATACTTGGGTCCTTTGACACGATCTTGTGGCTGAAATATTAACATCAAGAACATATACTTGGGTCCTTCGACACGATCTTGTGGCTGAAATATTAACATCAAGAACAAACATGTCTTGGTACTATCACATTAGCACAGTACCTCATAGGTCTTGTATAGTGAAGCAGCAGGTGTTGCACATGTTCAAAATACACATGTGGTTGTACAGTAGGCATGTAAATAGGTTGATATGAATCTATAGCCATCAGGGGTGCAAAACGACATCACTGACCATGTGACATTATGCTGAGGTTAGGCATCGAGCCATTGGTTTACAGGGGCAATGTTGGATATATTTTATTCTTAGCCTGTACCACCAATGTGTATGGTTTCAAAAGTATTATTCAATGTTCAAAAACTAAAATCTTCAAGGTTGTTCAGTTCTGACAGTCATTATAAGACTTATTGTCCCATATGATGTGTCAATGTTACAGTACTACCCGATGCCTAACCTTGGCGTGACGTCACGTGGGCAATGATATCGTTTCGCGCGTCCCATGAACAAAGATTCCGATTTCAGGGCATTCCAATTAAGTCTGATTCGATTTTCATTTTCAATACAAATATTTCTTATCACAACTTTATTTTATTACAGGTATTTTAAGCACTGTTAAGGCCTTTCATAATCATTTGTGTTTCAAGTCACAAGTTTCATCAAAAGGTGGATAGCTATTCACCAATACTTCCAGCCCTGTTGTTAGAAGGACAGGAGGCGGGAGGGGGGAGGGAGGGGGTGGAGATTTGCTTAATGTCACACTCAAGGTTATTTCACTCATATGGTGACTGCCAGTTTGGTTGGTGGATGAAGCCGGAGTACCCGGAGAGAACCACCACCCATTGGCAAGTAACTTGCAAACTTTCACACATGCACCAACTGGGCTCGAACCCGTGCTAGAGGCCGGGTCAGAGATATTTATCACCACATTGCTGATTGTTTCATGAAGTATTAGTGTGTATTTTTTGTCCTACCTTTTTGATTCGTTTATCTTGTTTCTTCATGATCAGTTCATCAACCATACTCTGTAAACACATGCTGATGAGGATGGCCTACAACAACAATGAAAACCTGTGTGAAACATGAACAGAGCATTTCCCCAAATACAAGTGTAAACATAATTGGGTAAATTGGTGATATATGTAAGAGGTGGGGATACTTGGAGATGAATGGCGAGCAAAAAAAAAGCCATATGACTCCACAGGAAAGTCTCCCTCGGCACCTCACATTCAGACTAGAATATGGAGGATTCTAATACGTAGCCTTGGTATCTCGCCAGCACTTTTATTGCAGCTGTTCAAGCGGAATTAGACATGCTAGCTCAGGTGCTGTGATGCACATGGCTTTAGATCGCCCCAATTTGGGGTGAGGTCAAAACCCTAATTAGAGAAAATATTGAAAATGCCACAATTTCCTGAACATTGATTTTCATTGATGAAAAAAAAATTAAAAAAATACATGTAATTAAAACAAGTGTGCTTTATTTTGGGTTAATGACCTGGCGTATAGAGGAGAGAATGTCTCCCTTGAATGGTATGGCTCTAATATACAGGGTTAGGGGATGAGGTGATTGCTTACAAGATAAAGGGTGGGGCGTCATATGAATGAGTTATGATGCGAGATTTACCTTCAATATATAGGCCTGTGAAGTGAGCATTAGTGCATAGCTTGGGGGAGAGGGTGGGGGGACGAACCACTTGGAGGGGCGGGGGGGGGGGAACAAGGGGTCGGATATCATCCCTGGTAGTAGTGCCTCAGAGAAGAAGAGCCGATTGGGTGACTGATGCTTTACTAAGGTGGGCATACACTACTTGTCCTCTAGAGAAACGAGACCAACAGCTCAACAATTTTCTTTACCCACGGGTAAAACCCAATGTGTGAGACTCCAGAGGAAAACCATGGGAGTGAGTACGAGGCAGAAACCCCAGACAATACAACAGAGGAAGAAAATAGCCCAATGAGCCCTAATACCGTTCGGCTATCAGTTATTTGCTACACTCAGCAAACACAGTTTGCATAAGATGTCTCTTTAGAAGTTTGACAATCAGGTTACGGTAATTTCCCTATTAATTCGCGATGTAGTGATGAAACTCGCCACTCCAAAAATTGGCTACTTTCGAATTATTTGTCGAGCGAATTCCAGAAAACTGCGAGTGTTCGAATTGAATGTCGCGCCGATTTTCACGGGAGATCCAAAATGGCGGACCGCTTTGCCGTGGTCGTAGTGATCGTATTTATTACCGTGTATTAACTTTGATGTCTCATCATAGTTTCCATAAAAGGCAGTGTATGATGTCAGAAAATCTCCTCTACCCTGATAAAGGCGTCTAATTTTATTCGAGGAAGTCAACCATATTGATCGAGTGACAAGTTCAGCAAGATCATGCTGATTTTTGAGCTGACGTCCGTAAATTCGCGTCCATAATAACATCGTAAAAGTAGGCCAAAACATTGAACGTATTCCTTCCTTTTTGTTCAGTATTAGCTATGATCTATATTATGAAACCTAACTGACATGGAATTGAAAGAATATTCTGGAAATATAAAACTATACACATATTAGAGTATTCCATGTTCGAGTCGTTCGGTATGTCAACGTTGTTGTTGTGAACCCTGAAAATGGCCTGTATCACGAAGCTTTAGACAGATAAGTGGACTGCCATAGACTTTTTGGTCTGCACTGTCCATGATTATACACACACCATCCAGGACTTGAATAAATATCCCGGACCTATGAAACGAAATGAATGTAGAATTAACGGCGGATTGTACAAGAGAACCGAGTGTCAGTCGGCAATACAGGTTTCGATTTGTTTCAAGTATGAGAATATCTATTACGGTACAGGTACTGTAACATTTTACTAAAAGTATGGGGTCGAAGTATGATATCGTTCTGAATATTAATTAGCTACTGGTAGGTTCTCATCTCAGAAACTTTACCTATTGCCGTTTAAATGTTTCTCAAATTTGATTAGAATTAGAGTAATGGAATGGCGATAGCGATGTTTTGATTCTTATTGTAAAAATGCGGGGTGTAATTCCAAAGAATTTTTATTGCTGGAATTTCGGTAAGTTCGTGGGTATTCATAAGAAGTATTTTCGTTAACAATAACATATTTAACTAAACGGGAAAGAGGTAAGTTTATGATAACTATATTTGAACAAAACAGAGCACATGCAGAGATGATTGTTGTCGGCGCTTCACATCGCAAAATTTGTTTTTGTCCCCTATTGGGGAAAACTGACGTTTGTCAACTGTGTGATTTCCTGTCTATGTTGCGTTAAACGATAGGTGTATTTTGTTAAAACTTTTTCATTTTAAGTTTATCTAATTATCTAAATAAGCAGGTGTGTTTTGCCTTATGGCCAGTGTCACAACTCCAAGACTATCCCTGAGTTTCAGTTGGTCGACTCTTGACGATGAAGACTTCCTTGGATTTTCTGCGGAAGATATTCCCCCGGAAATGAAGATCGAGTAAGACCAGTTTGTCCGCATCTGAATGTGCCGATTTGAAAACTTGTAGCTTTAATCTCTGATAAATTAAATCCAGTACACAATGCCTCAGTAAATTGCATGTATGATGCTTTTATTTTATGCCGTTTTATGTTATATATTGTTATCGTAGTGCTCCTGTAATAAAATAAAGTGCTGTATTCTCATATATGCATCCGTTTTACACTTTTGTATCAAATCGTCACCACTCACTTGAGCTTGTTGCCTGCCGTTCAGTTGTTCGTATTCCACATAAACGGCATGGTAATTTCAATAATATCACATGATTGAAAGTTCCTGGTTCACTGCCAACTCAAAATCAAGTCATTCAACAATGTTTAATTCTTGAAAAGAAAAACTTTTACCTGCATCCGATCGTCTTTCTGGTTTGAGATTTGGCCCGACTGTAGCTTTTCCATAATTTATAAATATACACTCAGTAAATATAACCTGATCCACTTCAGGAAATATACAGAAATCGACATTTCAATTAACCGGTAAATTAGATCATCTATGTAAGTTGTGATTGTATTCTGATCGGAGAATCATGACGAAAAGCTCAGCAAATGTACAATCCCGTTTCTCAACGGTTTAGTGAAATTAATTCAGCCTTTCAGAGAATCTAGTTGAGAAAAGTTATAAAATATATTCATATGTTCAATATCATGATGATTTTGTCCGTGCAGTACTGAGAACCATATCGTGGATGGATTTATTCCATTTTCCTAAAAAAAATTCTAAACACTACTAATATCCAAATTATAACCGCGGCATGCGATTGTTGACTCCAGGTCAGATCGACAGCCGGCTTCATCTGAAAATATATTAGCATAAGATGTATTCTATTTAATCACCAACGTATAAAAGTTCATGAGGGACGATGAACCACCGTAAAGACTTGAACAGAAAAGGAGCGCCATTAAAATTTCCTAAGAGCGTGTCACGTCGACCATCGTTGTCGGTGATTTTTAGGTTTCGTTCAAACATAATTCATTCGCACGCAGTTCTGCTTTCTCGGAAAATATTCACTGTGTTTTTCAAATAAAGGAATGCTGATTGAAACATGTGGCTGTCGCCATCGGGACCCCTCGGGCCGGGCCCAGAGCAATTGTGGAAATAATGTTTCTGACCCCAACAACTCACATATTTGGGGTGGGCATAATTTTACCTGTATGATATAGATCATAGACAGACAAAACAATATAGCAATAGAGCAGTGATTACCTATAGTAGATGTAGTCGAACGATTACTGTCTATTCACAGCAATTCACACAGGTTTATGTGAACTCCTGAAAAACACATCCCATGGCACCGACTTTCAATAGGCTTCTGGTACTGGCTGTATTAAACAACTGTATTAAGTTTCATTGTTTGTGAGTGAAGGACTTTTTGAGATAATGTGTTTACAAGGATATGGACCAACAGACATGTATAAAGGGGCAGAACTCCTGAAAAACACATCCGATTACACCAACTTTCAATAGGCTTCTGGTACTAGCTGCATTAAACAACTGTATGAAGTTTCATTGTTGTGAGTGAAGGACTTTTTGAGATAATGTGTTTACAAGGATAAAAACAGACAGACATGTATAAAGGGGCATAACTCCTGAAAAACACATCCGATTACACCGACTTTGAATAGGCTTCTGGTACTAGCTGCATTAAACAACTGTATGAAGTTTCATTGTTGTGAGTGAAGGACTTTTTGAGATAATGTGTTTACAAGGATATAGACCAACAGACATGTATAAAGGGGCATAACTCCTGAAAAACACATCCGATTACACCGACTTTGAATAGGCTTCTGGTACTAGCTGCATTAAACAACTGTATGAAGTTTCATTGTTGTGAGTGAAGGACTTTTTGAGATAATGTGTTTACAAGGATAAAAACAGCCAGACATGTATAAAGGGGCATAACAGTGTTCGAATTTAAGAAAAATTTGAACCAGTCCACCGGACTGGTGAGCCAAAAATGTAACCAGTCCGCAAATATTTTTACTTGTCCGTTAATATTAAATAAAAGATGATGTGGCAGGCCTTGCGTTTCGACGGGTATCCGGGTATCCGATACTCGTGGAGATACCCGTTCATTCGCTTCACGGGAATCTGTTTGGATACCCGTAAAATAATGTCTGGGGAAAATTTTGTCTATCAAAAAAACCATATTCGGCTTTAATAAACGATAGTTTACCTAGAAATCATCGACCGCAGGCTTTACAAATGGCGGAAGTTCATATTTTTACGACGTCTAAGTGGGCGACGAATTATGGCAGCTGCGTGCATTCTCTTGTACTGGGCGATTTTCGTCGTATCATCTGTAGCTACGGGCATTTACACAAACAACCGTGCATAGGAGAATGCAATTGCGGAAACTATCGTGTTATGGTCGATGTTTACAAACGGTAAACATGGAGGACACGAGAGGGCTTGATTCCAATCTGCTTGAAAATGTCGAAAGGAAAGACAATATCTGTACAGGCTTACAACGGATGGCCAGATAATGTAAAGGATGGTTTTGTCTTCATACATAACGACGAAAACACGAAATTAACTCATTATAATCCCTGAAGTTAGTGCTGTGGTGAACTTCTCAAATGTGTGTTCATTGGAATTGTTCGTAATTTCTTGACTTATATCACTCAATTTTAAGTTCATATTGTGTGTTTGTTCAATTCATCAACATATTTAAGTTATATGCTAGGTGTCATGAAGATGGTATTACTATATATGCAGCACTTAAGTATAAACATTCGTAATGAATGAAGTCAGAAGCTGAGCTGGTGACCCGTGACATTCATAGTGAGAGACAGAGCTATTTTTTAGTCCATAATGAGAATATAATCAAGGTCCATAACCTTAAATCGAAAATTTTGAAGTGACTCCAAATTACAGCTCCAAATTAAATTAATTGAAGGAGACAATCCTTGACACAATTTCATAAATCATGCTGCATGTTATTGTGGTTGCTCAAGAGAAAGTTTATCCACTCATCCTATCACAGTAAAATTGACAGTTGATTGAACGGTCAAATATCAGCTCAGTGAATCGAATGGCAACACAGCGGTGGGGAACAACATGATGTGAGAATCAATTATCCTATTAACAACAGTAAACATGAAAAGAGTACATAAATGTTTATTCCACTTTAATCTCCACACTTCAATTTTTCGTCACTTTAGTGGATACTGGTAGATACCCGTAAACTGAAATTGCGAGTATCCGTTTGGATACCCGTGAATTTCGACGAAAAGCAAGGCCTGTGTGGGAACATTTGTCATCAGGAATATTTTGTGCTCTGTGCTCTACTAAATAAGAAATTAATAACTGTGAATTTCTTGAGCGCGTGTGAAGATAATCACAGACGACAAACCCCGTCGGCTAGACTTTGACGGCGACTTTGACTGCACGTGTCGTCGCGAAAAACACTGCTTCAACAAACGCCATTTCAAGCCAAAAAATCTGTAGATTTCTTTCGAAGTTGATGGAGACTATGTTTAAAATTGTCCTGGTAAACATGATCAGGTCGACTGAAGCGTATTTATAGTACTGATTTCTCGATTCCCGACCTGGAATTGCGAGCTTTATTTTCTGAAAAGATCGCCAACCTGCATTGCCATGCTGCATTACAGTCACACTTTACGATATGCTGACAGTATTCGCACCGCTTAACGGTTGTTGTTGTTGTCGTAAAACGCGGCCGTGCATGATTTCGTCGGAATTTGCTGGAAATTGTTTTAGACTCCCACGATTTATTTAGACTTGATCGGGTAACCGAAAACAGACATTTCGTTTTTCATTCTTTACAAATTGTGCGGATATATCCAGAGAAATAGTTTACACAATGAACTGAGAGCTTTTTTTTTACCAGTCCGACGGACTTGTTGTTCAGTCACTCACACCAGCCCGTTTGATTTTTTACCAGTCTCGGACTGACGGACAGGTGCCAAATTCGAACTCTGCATAACTCCTGAAAAACACATCCAATGGCACCGACTTTCAATAGGCTTCTGGTATTGGCTGTATTAAACAACTGTATGAAGTTTCATTGTTGTAAGTGAAGGACTTTTTGAGATAATGTGTTTACAATGATATGATGGACAGACGGACAGACGGACGGACAGACGACGGAGGCAACGACAATACCGCTCGGGCAGAATCTGCCCGAGGGGTAAAAATGGTATTTGATATACGAACGCTGGAAACTGAAGAATGATTCAATAGCGGGCCATGTGCAGACACTCGACCACGTGCGGGGGACTACCGTATATATTTTACCCGACTGCGGCGAAACGCGATCAAGTTAGGATAAAATTACAGGACTGCGGAGTTAATTGAATCATTTTTTTTCCTTATAGACTGTAAGTAATAGTAATTCAGTCTGATTATATTGTACCATTCCCTGTTGTTTCTCTGCGTTTACGAATAATAGCATACGGCGACATACTATACGAGATTCTAGTAACATATTCACTTTACTTTCATTGGCACAAACTCCGTGGCGAAAACGGGAGTGTTCGAATTTATTGTTTCACGGGTATATTGAAAATGCTCCCGTTTTCGTTTTATTAGGATGGACAAAATCACGACAGGGGAAAAATCGGTCATTTTCGAATTAAATTTGGAAGGTGAATTAATAGGGAAATTATCGTACCCAAAATGTGATCTGGTAGGGTGACTGTTGTTCTCGCATATCAGAAAGTTGTATTTTTATTACTATGATAACTAGGTTAACCAAAATGTGATCTGGTAGGTTTGACATGTTCTCTCAAAGAAGAAATACATGTATGGGCCATATTTTTTTTGGCAGTATCAGGAAACTTTGCAGTTCACATTTATGATCAATGTATATGTATGAAAGAAGTCATGTGGAATGAAAACCAAAGCGGCCTTATGTTCCCCACCGTCGATACCATAGACAGTATGGTAGCATGAAAGGTTTATAAAAGGTTGTATTTAAAATTGTCTGTTTAATTATTACACAACGTGTATGTGCTGTTTCTGATCTCCAGTTACCCAATCTTACCTGTTCACTCTGTATGGTAATCCACTTGAGTGTATCCTTGGCAACGAGATATTCAAAGGAAAGCTCTAACTTTGAAGGACTAGATGACGGACTAGGTTTGTTTGCATCCCCGTTAGCTTCAGAGCCCTACAAGGTGAAGTATATAGATAGACATGTTGGGGAGTGTGAGAGTAAAATCTTAAAGGATTGAGTGAGTGAATATGGATTAATGTTGCTTTCAACAATATTTCTGTCATTTCCCGATGTTTGGGTCCTATTCCTTTTCACACCTGGGACTCCACAGATGAGGTCCTATTCCTTCTCACACTCGGGAACCCCATGGGTGGCCCAGTTAATTGCCTCTTATAACAAACTGTCTGAGGAGCTGAGGCCAATTCTTACCATGACCTTGTGTGTACATGACGTCACCACAGGTCAACCCCGGGAGCCCCACCGGGGGTAGAATTTTTAACCAGCTGATGCTGATCCGCTTAATGAGAAAAGCGCATAAGACAATACGACCTCATCCGTAGTCATTTATTATCTGAAAAAGCTGTATACCATGACAGGAGCAGGTCTGCCATAATGAGGACCAGCCAGGTTATTAGTAGGGTTTTCGTATAGCATTTGTGACCGCAATACCTCAACGAAGGGATGATCTGATTGATGAACAGAGGATGAACCAAAATGTGTAATTTACACCTACATGACCAATTGTAACATTTTTTTCAGATATACTATTTCATTTTTGGCACTCTGTCAAATGCTCGCTAAATCCTGCCTGGTACTTGGTCAGATTTAAGATGGCAAGTATCAATAAAGAAAGGAAATGGACAATCAACATGCACATGGCTATTTCCAGAAAATTCATGTGAAATTTGGAAATGTTCATTTTCTGGCTGTACATTCACTGGTGACTTGTAGTCAGTACTTACTCATCTCTAGTGATGGTTCTTCTGACAAAGCCGTACCATGGCAGAATGCGGGTTTGAAATAACCAGTCATAATTTTTAGGAGCACTGAATCACATTCATGACCTCATGACCTCTCCGAATATACCCAAATTTGAGCAAATAAGAAGACAGGCAATGTGTCGAATATTTCATCCATTTGAACTCAGTTGTGTACATCTGTAATTTTTTGACTGGTGAGACACCCACATGCCATTCTTTCGATCACATCAACATGATCAAGGAGATTGTTCTACAACGTGTTCTCGTTTTAAACTTCACTTGTCTGTGAACATGGCGAATTGTGTTCTAATGCCGTCAGTTCATTGACTGTTATTCAACATGGACAGGTCGAGTAATAGTTGTTATGCCCTAATCTGCGTGCAGGGCTGGTACGAAGTATACAGACCTGTATTATGGAGGATGTACATGTACTTACCGAGGTTGTAATTCTCCAACATCTCATACGGGTAATCCTAAAACTACCTTCTTTCACCTGATCCTATAATGGAAATGGAGACAAACATATTTTAATTTCACATACATTTTGGAGACTAAAACATTCCAATTATACTGGGGTAATGATTATTATACTGGGTAATGATTATTTGTAAGCGGACTAAAATAAATTTGTAGACTTAAAAGACACTCCCTCTAATAATTCGATCACAAGAAGTGAGATTTCACTTTTGAATTATGATTGAATTATTAGAGTGCTTACCATAAAGACATAAGATAATGAAGCCTCCCTCTCTGGAAATTTTCAAAGAAATACCTGTGAAGTTAGGAATTAATCCCCAACTTGCACAAAATTCAAGTTAATACTTTGACAACAGGGATGTGCCGACAGCACAGGCAAGTGCATTGAGACAGTGATTCGTTCACCCACTCCCTTTCCTATCTCTTTAACATGGTTGAGTTTCTTAACTATGAATAACTGGTGTAAATATGATACTATTCCAAGAAAGGACCATGATCATTTATGATAATTTTGGCAATCCTCAAATAAGTCAATCACAGGAAGTAAAATTTCCAACCATAAAATTAGAGGGTGTTCAAATTTGTTCGACCAGGAAACTGACAAAAATGGTGAAATAATCAGGCTGAAAATTCAATTATTTTTGTTTTGTTATTTTTGATAATTTCAGAAAATGATCCAGTATATTAGAGCAACTGATTTTAATCTTGTCCACAAAATTGCCGTAGCACATAGCTTACAGGTGACATTTGTATCCTGAAGTTGAGTTCTTTATTTCCAGCACTAAGCAGAACTCGAGAGTTGGTTTCTGGGTAATCTGTGGAGCACGGTCGGAACTGTAGAAACCCGTAAAATTTCAGTGTCCTCGCAAATCTCAAATACTGAAGAAAAGACAGATTAAGTAAAAATGAGAAACAATTCAGGAATAATTTGATTTTGATTTGGAATCTCCATTTTACAGTACAGCCCAGAAAAGACTTGACATTAAATGTGAGCATGACATGAGAAAATCAGGATTAAAAACGACTGTACATTCAAGATGACATGACAATGGCAGGACTCTTTACATGCTTTCACCACGCCTATGTTTTTGGGGGACATGGTTGACCTTGAAAAAAAGTAGAAGGGCAGTGATCTGCAAAATGTTTGGCACAAGTGACATTCACAACAGTGATTTCAAAAGTGCCGAGACTTCAACTGGAGAGAGGAGCACCGTCTGTCAAGGCCACTGTCCGTCAGGGTCACCGTCTGTCAGAAGCACCATCTGTCAGGAGCATTGTCTGTAAGGGTCACCGTCTGTCAAGGTCACTGTCCGTCAGGGTCACCGTCTGTCAAGTTCACCGTCTGTCCTAAGCACTATCTGTCAGGAGCACTGTCTGTAAGGGTCACTGTCTGTCAGGAGCAACATCTGTCAAGAGCACCCATCTGTCAGCAGCACCATCTGTCAGGGTCACTCCATCTGTCAGGAGCACCGTCTGTCAGGAGCAGCGTCTGTCAGAGTCGCCGTCTTTCAGGGTCACAACCTGTCAGTGTCACCCCCTGTCAGGGTTATCGTCTGTAAAGTTCGTCGTCTGTAAGGATCACCATGTCAGGAACACCATCTGTCAGGAGCAGCGTCTGTCAGGAGCACTGTCAGTCAAGAGCAGCATTTGTCAGGGTCACCGTCTGTCATTTTTTCCTGCTCTGCTTCTCCATCAGTACTGATACTGAAGTACAAGAACACAATAGTGATCGCTGATCATAGTTTTGGCACCTGGTGAAGACTGCATGCGCAACTGATTTTTTTCTGAACATGTCCAGGAGAAATTGCCAATTTAGTAGATACATGAGTAATATTTTCATTTGAGATATTTGTTTTTGTTTTGTCCTGGATCATACACATTTTTTTGCTTAGATTATAAATAAGACTTGAGCTTTTTTTATGTTTTTGCTCAATCTCAAGTCTTTTCTGGGTTGCCAATCTACTTTCAACTAAAATAAACAAATATTTTTTAACGTTTCAACAGATGTCTTTTTGCTAAATATTTTCATGGTTATGTCATCATGCCAAATGGATCCTGGAAGTTGCACGTGTTATTGCTATCAAAACTTTGACAATGCAAATAATACTTTCTCACACCAAGACATTTTATACCAACCATCTCTCTGATAATTCAGCTAGTTACTCAATTAAATGAACAGATGAATGTTTTCCTTTGCCAACATCTTGCCCAATTGTGAACAGTTCTGAACAATCAGAGCTGAACAGTCACAGAATATTTTCTGGAATTTACTTCTAATTGTGTTTTAATATATGCGAATTATTAGAGACTACACATTTCAAGCTGATTCCCCTAATAATTCGATCACAGGAAGTGCCACATTTAAAGCTCATATCTGAAAATTTTGTTTATATTTCCAACTTTTCTTGTGCTTTATCCTTCAAAATGTTGTAGTTCTACAGATTGATAGCATCACAGTATCTTTGTCATTCTTTGTTTCTTAAATAATGGAGTGAAAATTTGCACTTCCTGCGATTGAATTATTAGGGGAATCTTAGTAGACAAACTACATAGAATTAAACCAAGCGAAGTATATAGATTGATATATCTATCAATATTCTACCTTATCACATATTTGCCTGTGATACTGGACGTTTAGCCCGGTTGATACTGTGGAATGACACCGTTCCATATCATATGGATTTCTGCCCTCACGCGCGGGCCTGATATCGGTTATTTGCCCTTGGGCTGATATCGCGCACAGGAGTGGTTTCCCCTCGAGGAGCTTGTCGCATTCTCTCCACAGACTGACCGAGCGCACTTTTGTGCTTTTCAGCTTGATCTGGCTACGTATTAAATGTTTTGATGTATGTATACTCATTCGATAATCGATCCTGAATTTGAACCTTTTCGCTCTGGTGTATCATCAAAATGGGACTAAGAAATTTTATCAACGTTGACTGCATTTTACCTAGGGCATGTAGGGTCCAATTTTCGATGAAACAGTTTCATGTAAAACTAAAATCTATGTCTACTTGTTTTGCCAATTACAAATTATGCTACCATTCATCTATAAATATGTGATAAATAGATTATGATTACCCATTTCCATATCGGCCCTGGCATCAGCCCTCGACCCCCATATCAGCCCTCGGGCCTTCGGCCCTCTGGGTGATATGGGGGTCTCGGGCTGATACCAGGGCCGATGTGGAAATGGGTATACAATAATCTCTAATTATAAAATATGAAAATGAGAATCTAAAAACCTTTGCATTTCACGTTTAATTTGAAGTACAAATGTAAATATTGGCTTGGTGTATCATGATGCCAAATTAGAACCAAGTAAACAGATAAGTTTTAGATGGGATCTTGAACACATTTCAGACCCATCATAAAGAAGTTATTACCTCACGTTTGGAGCCTTTGACTTGTAAAGTAGCCAGCTGTTTTAACTGATCTTTGGTGGTCAGGGTCCATAGCCTCTCAATATCACTTACAGCCTAAGAGAGGTAGATTGAACAATTTACACACAAACATAACATACACATGCTACAGGTTTGTAAACTGATATGTATAAATGTCACAATTTATTCGTACCTACAGAAATGTATATTTTTAGTAGAGAAGTATGGACATAATGCAGAAGCAAAGTAACTCCGAATAAACTTAATAAACGCATGGTGACAGTCTCAATATTTCGACAAAGTTTTATTTGTCATCTTCAGGATGTGATCTAACAGCAGTTACAGGCTCTTATATACAAAACGACTAACAAAGACTGAAATGGTTCGATACACAAAATTAGAGGGCAATAGCCAATCAGATAATATGTGAACATAACAATTAAGGTAAACATGAGTGGCAAATAGACATGACAAGGAATACACACACTAAATAGGCCTGACAATACACAATCGAAATGGCAATAGTTTGATAAGGATAATAGATACGGATGGTGATTTATTGAGGTGTGTGAATGTGTATAGAGTGGCAGCAGAAATGTCAATCAGGGGAATAAACATAAGTGAAACAGAGATTAGAAAAATGTATTAAGTTGATTAGAGAAACGCAACAAAGGTACCTAAGATTGAAATCGGAAATAAGATGTAGAGAATTGGATAGTTACAGAACGGGACAGAACTAGTATGGACATTATGAACCGTAAATTAGGGCTGACATTTTGATAGGACTGATCAACCCAGGCCCTGTGAGTGCTTTTCATGGGGCCTGCTTATCAGCCTGCTGAAAAGTGAGTGCTGATACTGTACATACATATAGTTCAATTGAAATCAGCCCCAATGTAATCAAATCAGTGTCGCTAATATCCAATACCACAACGGGGGGACGTTAGGACATTAGTATTATGACACGACATGATGACTGGGACGTTCCTATTGTGACACAACATAAATGGGGATGTTACTATAATGACATGAATGAATAAACATGATGAATGGGTCTGTAATATTTGTTCTGACAAAAAAATAAGGTCCCTTCCATACTAGGGTACCAACATGGCCAGTGTTACAGTTTCCTGCTTCATAGCTTCGTCAACTCATCAATTGGCGAATATTTCCGTCATGCAACTATTCAAACCCGGCCACAATATTCTCAATCTGGCGACTACAAAAAATTCATGGTTTTTTTGTAACATTTACATTGTAGGACCCCCGTTTTGGTGCAAATATGCAGTTTTTGATTAGTAGAACAAGGTCACATGATTTGACAAAAAGTGAGCATTTTTAAATTGACTTAGGGTTGTAAATACTTAGGGAACTCACCATAGTTGTTGTACATACCTGAACATATAATAAATTCATGGCGATCCTATCCTCCATCAATTCTTCGTCATATGTGGGGTCCCAATAACTGTAAATGATGTCAACAATACACGCAGATGGTATTAGAAATGTCATTAAGAAAGCCAGTTTTGGAACAGTTCAGTTAATTGTATGAGAGAACTAGTGTGACTCACACTACAACGTGGTGGGGTGGGGACGCCCTGCTCATTAATCCACAATCCCGACAATTATACAGAGCAGGACGTCTACATCATTAAGCTCTGTACGGAGCTCTCTCCTTTGAAGCGAATTATTCTCACAACCGCCTACGAAATGTGATGTGTTTTCATTTGTTTCATCCAGAAGCAGCTGCATAGTATGTGAGACGGACATGACATAGAGGCAGTGGAAGTACCAGTGCTGGATATTGACCTAGAGGCAGTGGAAGTACCAGTGCTGGATATTGACCTAGAGGCAGTGGAAGTACCAGTGCTGGATATTGACCTAGAGGCAGTGGAAGTACCAGGGTTGGATATCAAACTAGAGGCAGTGGAAGTACCAGTGTTGGATATTGACCTAGAAGAGGCAATGGAAGTACCAGTGTTGGAGGATATTGACCTAGAGGCATTG